>APFE031398570.1:0-15478 GCA_000404065.3 Pinus taeda | reverse complement strand
TTTATTTTTTTTTAAGTGATCAAATGGAAATGAAATGAACTAAGGTAGAGATACTACAGCTGAAGGCTGCAATATCTCAACCTCCCTTTGCTGAGATACAGTTTGAAGAAAATCCTCCTTGGTGATGGGCTTGTGATAGAGTTTCAACCTATGGCCATTGACAAGAAAGGAGTGACTTTCTCCATCAATGGTAATAAGTTGGACTGATCCATTCTCATGAACTTGAACTATTTCATATGGGCCCATCCAATGTGTAGTAAACTTGGCTTTATGATCTCTGAATTTAGAGTCAAAGAGTAAATCCCAATCTCCTTCTTTGAACCGTTTCTTCTTGATATGTGCATCATGCCACTGCTTCCTTTTTCTTTGCATGAGGAGTGTTGTCTCCTCCGCTTGCTGCCTCATTTCATCCAGTTGGTTCAACTGCTGAATTCTTTCTTGTTGTGCTTCATTAAGATCAATTCCCAAATCTGCAGCCATCTTAAAGGTATGTATTTGAAACTCAATAAGAAGCATTACCTCTTTTCCATACACCAATTGGTATGGTGTAAATCCTGTAGTATTATTCCACGTGATTTTATAAGCCCAGAGTGCATGTTTGACCTTCTCCTCCCAATTCTTTCTGTTCATTGCTATGGTCTTAGTGATAATTCCTTCCAATGTTTTATTTGTTGATTCCACCTAGCCATTGGCCTGTGGATGGTAAGGTGTACTTCTTCTATGCTTGATTTGATATTTTTCAGTGATGTCCTTAACTAACTTTGAAGTAAATTGAGTACCTTGATCTTTTACTATCTCCCTTGGTACTCCATACCTTACAACAATTTCTTCAAAGAGGAAATTTACCACTGTCTGTTCAATTGCCCGGACTAGTGCCTTAGCTTCAGCCCACTTTGTCACGTAATCAGTACATACTAAGATGTACCTCTTACCATTGGAAGTTGGATTGATGGGTCCTATGAAGTCTAGAGCCCATTTTTCAAATGGCTCTAGGTGTACTCGAGGCTGAAGTGGCATCTCATCTGTAGCTGTTGGCCTACCCATTATTTGATAGCTATCACAACTCTTCACGTAATTCTTGGAATCCTTGAAAATGGATGGCCAGTAGTACCCAAGACTAAGGATCTTGAATGCTGTTCGTTTAGCTGCAAAATTCCCACCACACGGTTCATCATGGCAAGATTTTAAAATATCAATAATTTCATCATTTCTTACACATCATCTAATAATCATATCATAACCAATGTAAAATAACTCTCCATTAACCCATGAGTATCGAGCACTCTGTTTGATTAGACTCTTCTTTTCCTTTGAAGTAAAAGATGGTGGTGTTCTTCCTGTGGACAAGTAATTAGCCAAATAAGCATAGCAAGGATTCACTATGGAAATTGCAAATAAATTTTCATCTGGGAAAGAATCTTCAACCGGAACAACCTCACCTTGATTTTTCAGTCTAGAAAGAAAATCTGCCACCTAATTCTCCTTACCTGGTCTATCTAACACTGTGATGTTAAATTCCTGTAACAATAACAACCATCTGGTAACTCTACCACTAGTTACTTGTTTATTCATTAAGTGCTTAATGGCAGAATGGTCAGTATGTACAAAAACCTCATAACCAGTTATATAATGTCGAAATTTATTCACAGCATGTATGACTGCAAGCATTTCTTTTTCTGTGGCTGTGTAGTTTAATTCTGCAGGTGTTAGATTTTTGCTAATGAAATAAATAGCATAATGACAAGACTGTTCTTTTTGGCCTAATGAGGCACCTACTGCAGTATCAGATGCATCTGTAAATATGTGAAATGGTAGGTCCCAGTTAGGTCCTTTTAAGACTGGTGTGGTTGATAGCTTTGCTTTGAGTGTTTCGAATGCTTGCTGACAATTATCATTCCAGTTGAAAGGTGCATCTTTGGCTAGAAGCTTAAACAAAGGTAAAGCTATTCGACTAAAATACTCAATAAATCTTTTGTAATAGCTTGCATACCCAAGAAAACTTCTTACCTCTTTTTGAGTCTTCGAAATTGGCAAATCGACAATGATCTGGATTTTTGATGGATCAACTTTAATGTCGTGAGAAGAAATATAGTGTCCTAATACTATCCCTTCATTTAACATGATAAAACATTTTTCGTTGCTTAGGGACAGATTAGCTTCAATACATCTCTTCAAAACTTTTTCAAGATTCGTTAATGCATGCTCAAATAAATCACCATACACTGAAAAATCATCCATATAAACTTCAACACAATCATGAACTAAATCAGCAAAAATAGCTAATACAGCGCTCTGAAATGTAGTTGGAGCATTGCAAAGTCCAAATGGCAAAACATTATAAGCATAAGTTCCCCAAGGACAAGAAAAAGTGGTTTTGTCCTGGTCCTCTAAGGCTATCCTGATCTGGTTGTAGCCACTGAAACCATCAAGAAAAGAGAATGATGATTTCCCAGCTAATGTGTCTAGCACTTGGTCAATAAATGGTAGTGGGAAATAATCTTTGAGGGTGGATTTCTTCAATCGTCTGTAGTCAACACAAATCCTCCACTTACCATTTTTCTTGGGTACTACTACCAATGGGGATACCCACTGACTGTCAGAGATAGGATAGATAAAATTGACTCTTAACAGTTTTTGTAATTCTTCTCTAACAATATCCTGAAGCATGGGGTTCATTCGTCTCTGTGGTTGCCTCACCGACTTGACATTGCTATCTGTATAAATATGGTGAGTGCATGTTTCAGGGTGGATTCCGTGCATATTGGTGTAGTCCCAAGAAAATTCTTTTTGGTATTTTCTCAATAATTGAATCAATTTATCTTCCTGAGATGAGTCTAGGTGAGTGCCAATATTCAAAGTTTTTCCTGGACTAATCTCTATGGTCTTACTCTGTGTGTTTGTGATGGATTGGATAGGAAAAATGTTGTGAAATATTGTGTGCAAAGAATGAATGGTGCATTTTTCCTGAAAATTTTGTGCCAAAAGTTCATCTGTAGCATGGTATTGGTCATTCCTCAATTCTTCAAACACATCAGGTTGAGAGGGGAACAATTCTACCAAATCATCATTATCATGTTCTTGAAAATCATAGATTTGGTTGATGCTGAAAACAGATTGAACTTCTACCTTATCATTGTATTTATCATCAAGCCATAAATTGTGTGCTACTGCTGGTGACTGTGCTGATGGGTAAAGAGTGATTTTTTTTCTTCCAGTTCCTCATGAAATGATCATATTACCCCATCTACATCCTATGAATGCATTAGTATTTGCTAGCCATGGTCTACCAAGGATGATAGGGTGCCCTCCTAAATTGGATTTTGGTTGAAGAACTAAAAAGTCCACTGGATACTCCCAAGAGTCCAGTGAAACCATTATGTCCTCCAAAATCCCTTCAGGAATCACTTTAGACCTATCAGCGAGTTCTAGAACAATTGTTGTGTGCTGCAAGTTTGTGAGCTGGAGGGTTTTCATGGTTTCAAGAGTCATCACATTTATGGCGGCCCCAAGATCAATTAAAGTGTTTGGAATATGTATGTTGTTAATGATTGTAGTGACTCTGGGAATACCAGGATCAACATACTTTTCCATTGAAATGGTATTTGTCATAAGGCCAGCTAAATGTCCAATAACATGAATAATTTGTGGATCAAATCTTTTCCTAGTAGGCTTCTTAAGACACAGTTCTTTGATGGCTTTAGTATATATGGGAATGTCTTTTATGGCTTGCAGTAGCAGAATTTTTATGTAGACATTCTTTAGCTCATCTAAAACATCAAACTGTGGTATAGACATGCGAAGTTTTGTTTGGACCAATCGGTTTGGAAAAGGTGGTGGTTGCAATGGTTGCATCTGTTTGTGTTTGATGTAATTGTTTGGTTTCCTTTGAATGGGGGTTTCATTTTCATTTTCTTCATTTTCTCTTTGTTTTTCAACTGATGGGGATTCTTTGTGAAGTACCTTCCTAGACCTCAAATTGATATTTTGCAAGGGTAATGTGGGATATGAGGGTCCTCATCTACATTATAAGCTGGTCTCTCTGCTCTATTATTTGGATTTGGCACAGGTTGAGCAGGTATTTGAGTAGGTCTAGGAGGTTGGGGGTTAGATGGAAGTTGTAATTGTGGTGGATTTATTGGTGGAGGAGCAGGCAATGCTTGTTGAGTGGGTTGAGATTGATGTGGGTAAACAACTTGTTGCGGAGGATATTGTTGATATGATTGAGGATATGGTGAATATGGCTGATGGTATTGTTGATATGGTTGTGAATATGGTTGGTATGGTTGAGGGTATGATGGATATTGTTGAGAGTATTGTTGGGATGGTCTCCATTGTTGTTGTGGGTAACTCTGGTGCTGCCATGGCATGGGTACATTCCATGAATTCTGCGCATACATCTGACCATGTGCAGGGAATTGTAAATTCTAATCTGGGAACATACCTTGAGGTGAAGGTCTTGGTTGCCATGGTCTTTTTGCGCCCATAAAATAGACATTCTACATATCTGTATTGGCTGCCACATTACAATTCTGCAAAACCTTAACTCTAGAGCAATGAAATATATCATGATTTTTAGTACAAAAGGCACAAACTTGAATATTCTCTAATGGACAATCTTTCAACGCATGCTTCTTCTGGCATTTTGGAAAAAAGATAGCCATCATTTGATCTTCCTCTTCTTGTGTTTTCTTGGCTTTAAGAGTGTCAATTTGGGTCCCTAATGTACTCAACAAATCTATTTTGAATTCCTCTAGTAAGTTTCCTATTTCATCTCGTGTAACACTAGCTGAAGCAGATTTTGTGGCTTTGGATGATATGGTTCTTTTCCCAATTTTTGCTTTGCTCCTGGAATATTTTTCACATAGATCAGCAATTTCTTCGAAAGGTAAGGTGGAGATATCACCTTTTCCCATCAAATTAAGATCATCTAAGTATTCCTTTTGAATGCCCTTCAAGAATATGGTTCTAATGAGATCAAGAGTCATGGATCGATGTTTTGATTTTTGTAAATTGTAAGCAAATCGTTCCAAATACTCCTCTAGGCATTCATCCTCTTTTTGATTCATCCTAAAGATATCATCTTTAGAATCCTTTGATCTACAATAAGGTTGATATTTCCTTAGAAATATTCTTCGCATGTCATCCCAATCAGTGATTGCATGCTCACCAAGTCCCATAAACCATTTTAGTGCTAATGCCTTTAATGTTGCTGGAAATAGTCTAAGCCTATGGGCATCATCTGTGTAACCATACGTTCGACATACAATGTCAAACTCAAACAAGAATGAATCTGGATCCTCTGAAGCTATGGCATAAAAGTTTGGTAACACAGAAGGAGGTATGTTTTTCATTTTGATTTCCTCATCATTGTTGTCTTTAGGTTCATGGATGGGAAATTTAAAAGTTGATTCTTCCTCCTCTCCTTGATCGTGTTGTTGGTCAGGAGTGGGTCTTCTTGCTGATCCTCCTCCTTCCTCGGCCATTTTTGTAAATTATTCTGGTGATTTGATTGTTTGTTCAGTGTCACTTGTTCCAAAGAGTTGTTCTAGAGATTGTTGAGTTATGTTTCTACTTTCTCTCTTTTTGGAAGACTCAGGGAAATGCTTCTTCTGAGATTCGTGCGCCAATAAGATTTGTCTCTCAATAAGTGTAAGTCTTTGGCATGACTTGTGTTTATCCTCTAATCTTTTTATGATGGTTTCCTCAGCTGGTGTTGTATGTTCAGTCTTTCCCACAGAGTCTGCTTCTGATGATAAGTTAGTTTTTGGATGGGGGTTTTTTGTGAATCTGCCTTTACTATCTCTAGATCTAGGCATAAGCAAACATGATTTCTACAGTGAAAGTCAAATCTATGTTGTGTTTTTGGTTTGTTTTTGTTGATTTAATATTTTATTTATTTTGATGTTTTTTTTTTTTAAATCCTCTAACTACGCCTCCCCGACAACGGCGCCAAAATGTAGTGGCCAATCTAGGGTGCTAGATTAGACTAGATTTATTATCGACCTGGGTAAGTAAACTTCGAGGCATGTGCCTAAAATATATAGGCATAAAGGGTTCCTAACTAAGTGCTTGTGGTGATAGGTGACAGTACTTCTTTACAGAAGGTTGAGGTATGTTTCCTCTGACTTTAACACTCATATTACCTAGATTATCTAACTGTCTCAGAGATACAGAGTATAGCTAGAATGAGATTTGAATCCCCTTAAAAGGATTTTGTGCACAAAACTTTGTCTAGTTACCACTGAAGCACTCATAAAGAAATAAAAAACACACTGAACTTTAAATACATGCACAAACAGAGTTCATGTAAATGCCTTAAAACATAACGCTAGACCAAATCTCTTACAAGACCTGATTCAATGATCTAACGATGATATCTTTAAGCAAGCACCATGGATTCCATTTGTGAGAAATTGTAATCGAATTGACAAAATCATTAGCATGGAAATAACATTAACAATATGTGTTTTATGTAAATTCAAGAGCTGTGAAAATGATATTAAATGACATGCATTCAAAAGAAATGGAAATGCGTTCTATGTAAATTTAAAAGCAATGAAAATGAAAGGCACAATATACCAATCCACGCAGGGCCCGTCCACATTTCAATGGTACACTGGAATGAGCTCAAACAATCGACAATGTTAACACATAGACAATGCTGGAGTGAAATTGTAATTGCATTAAAACACTAAGAGTTGCAATCACATATATGAATTTGGTCCTTTAAAACAATACACAGAGGTAACATAACATTGTTCGCAAACAAAACGATACAGAGTTTTTATCTCCTTCCTATCTTGAGTCGAATGCACATTCATTGAAGCAGTTGTTCCTGCTTTTACAAGTGGAATGATTTTTGGTCATTCTAAGATGAACCGGTTTCCCAAAAAGACAAAACGAATCCGGTTTAGAAACCATGGCTTTTACTGCCTTTGTAATAAAAAAGGCTATGGTTTGGCCCAGCGTTGACTGCATAAGTAGGAGCTTTTGATCTGCTATAAAATCGATTTTTCTTCATGCTTGTACATTCAGGAGCTCGTCCTTATCCACTGCTTTGGCTTGCCTATCATGCCACGTGTCAGATGATAAACTATTTGCAGGATGTGATATCTTCCTGAGACATTATTGTTAAAAATTCCTAATTTCTAACATAAAAACTCATAAATTAATTTTAATGCGAACTAACAACTATAAGGCTATTAACTAATCAATTTCAATGGATGTAAAGAGGTCTATGGAGGGAAAAGATAGGCAATTGATGATGTTTTTAGAAGAAAAAGAGGGTAATGGAATGGTACCAACAGTGCTTTCATTGTCTTTGACTGTGCAGAGGTGGATTGGCAAGAGGAAGTGCTTGTAGGATGTTGGGAAGGTTCAGAGAGGGCCTATGGGGTCCCTAGCACCCTTCCAGAGAGTTTCACAGAGTTTGGCTATCAAGAAACCGCTTTCGTGAGCTTCTACAGGAAGTCTGCAGGGGTTCTACAGGATGTTCTGGAATTTCTATAGGATGTTCTATAATTTTCTACAGGATGTTCAGAAAGGGGATTTTGGAGGATTGATGGAGGAAGAAAGGTGAAGGAGTGGGCATGGAGGTGAGACAAAGGTGTGAGGAGGTCCAGGACGTGGTGGATGGAGCTGAGGAGTGGTGAGGATGGTTGGATTTGATCAAGGAGGAGTAGAACAATGATGCACAAAAATATGGAAATTAGGGCAAAGAAAGTGAATGTGGCAAATGTAAGGCAAGAATACGGGTTGGAGGATGGAGCAGGTGGGATTGATGGAGTACAGGTAGATGGAGAAGTATTACAGGTTCTCTGCAAGTTATTTCTCAAACGGAACAAACAAAGACTTCGAAAATCAAGGACCTAGCTACTTTAACCTAATCTGACCTAGATAACAGCAAAGAAAATGAACAGAAGCCTATTTGCAACAAAATCATGTGAAGTAACTATGCAACTAAGAAATCATGAACCTAAGCATGCAACCACAACTGATATCAACTTCGGCAAATGAGAATCTAACACTAATAATTGCATGGTGAAGCAAAGACAGTGTTTTTGGTGGCAGCAAGGTCACCTTGGTCCCAGTTCATGGTCCCACTAAGGGAGAGGTGAGATCCGAGGTGCTTGATAGCCTTTTTCTGAAGATATTCCCTGTTACTAACCTATCAAATCAATCTGAACGTGAAAACCCTTCTTAATCATCAACTATGATCTAGGTAACCAAGCAAGATTCTAATCTACTTAACAGAAATTATTTTGCAAAGACATAAAAAGCAAATAACAGTACACAAAGGAAGCCTTGGCACTTGGGTTGGGCCCAACCCCAAGAGCTACAGGCTACTAAGAAAAACTCAGAACTGATGCCAAATAAAGCTGCCTTCCAATACTCAAAAATAACCATGTCACAAGAAAGTTATACAGCAGCAGCTACAAAATGAGCTAATAAAATAACAACACTCTAGTGCAAAACACAACAGTTCAAAAAGTAACCTACAAAGGCTGTAAGCCTTCCTATTTATGCACTACGAGGGTCTCTAATAGCCCCCCTTAACTCAAGGGGCTCGGCTGTTCAAACTGCCAGTGATCAGCCACTCTACACAAGACTGCTCGACTGCCCTTGGGAATCCTTTTCCGTGGCCTGCTAAACTCCGAGCTGAGGGTGGAGATTTCGAGGAAGGGCCTTTTAATGCAGGAGACACCCTTCCTACGAATCCTCACCCTTGTTCGTTCATGCTTGGCTGTCATCTGGCTCATAATTGCTTGGCCTTGGTCCAAAATTTGTCCAAAAATCTGCATTAACAACTTGTTAGCCTTCTTCGTCAAGTGACTATCCTCATTCGTTCAACTAACATAAATATACTCAAAAAACATGTATAAACTATGAAAAATGGTGGATTGACGAAGAACAGTTAGGAAAAATGAGCCCAATAAGTTACCCAATTCTGGGGCTCATCAATACCATGTTGCATGAGGATTGCACCCATGGCGTAGTCACTAGCGTCAATCTGGATCTCAAATGACTGTCTCAAGTTTGGAAGTGTAAGAACTGGGGTTGAATTGATATTTTCCTTCAATGCATCAAAGGTATTTTGTTGTTTGCCTCCCCACTAAAAAACCTTTTTCACATTAGTCAATGCATGTAAAGGAGCTGCTATAGAAGAAAAGTTAGCAATGGATTTCCTCCAATATTGGGCTACTCCCAAAAAACTTCTTACCTCAGTAACTGTCTTGGGCCCTGGCCAATTCAAAATGACATGAACCTTCGAGGGAACTATTTTCAACTCACCTCCTCCAACAATATGACCCAAGTAAACTAAAGAAGTTTTTCCAAACTCACACTTTGACATCTTTAAATACAATTGTTCTTTATTTAAGACATCAAGTACTTTTCTCACATGCATGACATGTTCATCACGAAATTTACTAAAAATTAAGATGTCATCTAAGTAGACTATAACAAAATCATCAAAAAATGGCCTGAACACATCATTCATCACATGCATGAAGGTAGCAGGAGCATTATATAAACCAAAAGGCATAAATAGATATTCAAACAAACTTTGTTTTGTCTTCAATGTTGTCTTCCAAATGTCTCCTTCAACAATTCTAATTTGATGGTAGCCACTCCTTAAGTCCAACTTAGTAAAATACTTTTCATCTTTCAATTGATCAAGTAAATAATCCATTCTAGGCAGTGGGTAATGGTTATTTACCGTAATATTGTTCAATGCATAGAATTCCACTGTGCCATGTTCCATCCTTCTTTGGCACCAAAACAATAGGTGACCCACATGGCGAAGAAATTGGCCTGATGATCCCTTTATCCAACAACTCTTGAATTTGATTTTTAATTTTTGCACTTTCCATCACTGACATCCTGTACATGCCAATGTTAGAAGAGGACAATCTTGCTACAACTGTATTTCATGTTGGATTCCTCTCTTTGGAGGCAATCCTTCTGGTTCTTGAAACATCTCATCATATTGGTTAACAACATCAACCAATTCAGATTCCAGTATTGAGTCACAACCTTGAAAAGCTTCACTATCAATATCATTCTTGGGTTTTATCATTAGAAGCACAAAATTGTTGCTAGAACTTACTAGTCTTTTCATCTGCCCTACATTTACAGGTGAAAGATTTAGTCTCTTGCTATGGGCTCTTACAATCTATTCTACTCCATTTTTGAACAAATGGTATTTGTTTTCATGTCTATCTAAGATAGCTTTTCTGTCATGGAGACACAACCTACCAAAAACTATACCACATGTTTAATGGCACAATAACAAGTTCCACTTCATCTATGAAATTTATTGTAATTTCGAATTTCAATCTACACTTTCTAGTTGCAATTGTGCATTGTCACACACCCATCTTAATGGATATGGCTTATGATGTGGAAGGGTTTCCAAGTTTAAACTTTTGACAATGTTTTTAGAGATGAGATTGGTTTGAGAGCCACTATCAAAAAGAGTATCAATTTTTCTATGTTTTGAGATTACCCCTATGTGAAAAAGTTCTATCCTCTTCTTTTCATTTGGAGTTTCATTGTGTAAATCTGAATTACTAGTGCTAGCAATGGAGTTTTTTACTTTCATGGCTGTAATTTTAGTTTCATCACCCGAATCGGATCCCAAATCTCGTTGAGTTCTTGCAGGTGTCTTTTGTTTTCCCTTGTTGTTGAATTTCTTTGGTTTCATCTCAAGATGAAGCTTCCAATGATGGGCTTCATCGTGACCCCCTTTGGAACAATGTTTTCATGTTAGTTTTTTTCCTTCCTTCTTAATGGATGCATTTTTCTTCCCTTTCCCTTTGAATCCATTTTATTTTCCTTTACCCTTAAATGGCTTTTTACTACCCTCTTCTGGAGTATTTTTCCCTCTTGCCTCAAGATGAGTGGCTTGCACAAAATCTTCATCTAGATTATTGGGATTAAACATAAGGATACTATGCCTAAGGTAATTGTGTAAACCCCCTATATACTTTAGCAACGAGTCTTGTGATTGCAAATCTGCACCTAACATTAGAGACCTTATTCTAAATCCTTGGGTTTAATCTTGCACATTTTGACCTTTAAGTTGTCTCAAGTTCTACCAATTCATGATGGGTTTCTGCATATATACTAGAGGGTAAAATTGTCTTTTAATTGCAGCAATGAAATTAGACCAAGAAATTGAGATCTTACCATGTTTTTTTTTTATCTCTTCTCATGTCTTGGCTTCCCACTATATTAATGTTGCACCCTCCAACCTTAAGGAAGTTCATTGTATATTTGTGTCATCATATTGAAGGTTTTGAATTCTACAATGACCTCCAACTGAAGAACCCAATTGTCAAGCTTCTATGCATTCGCTTCACCATTATACATGGGTAGTTAAAATTTAACATCAAGTTTTAATAGGGGTGTTTTACCAATTCCTTTTGAGGTGTGTTGATGAGTACGAGTAAGGGTTGTATTAGTGGAAGAGAGTGAAGATGCCTGTGAATATGAAGATGAAAATGATGGTGGAGATGGTGGAGGTTTACTTCCATTTCCATTACCTCCTCCTCCCGAAGAGGCTTCTCCTTTTGGAGGCTTAGAGATTTCACCTTGTAGTCTTGTATTCCTCTCTTCATAGAAGACTTTCACCACCTATGTGATGTCAAAGAAAGACTTCCTTAAAACGTTCTCATCCTCTGTCATATTTTTAGGCTCTTGTTCATGTGACATGCTTATTGAAGCTTCAACTGCAATTTGAGGTAGAACTGGTGGCAGAGATTATGGCCATCTTGCACTCCTTCTCCTTAACCCAACTTCAAGAATTTCAACTAGCTTCCCTTCTCCTCTCTTGAGCTTCAACCTTGTAAGCATCACATTCACTTGCAAACAGTTAAATCCTCCTTGCACAAAGAAAACCAAGAGCTCTAATACTAAACTTGATCTGAATGGGAAAATTAGTTTTGTTGTGCTAAATTCCTCTTCAGAATATGTAAAAGTGCTTAAGGATGCATGAGGTTAATTGCAAGGTTTAACATGAGTTTTTGAGTGTTTTATGTAAATTTCATGTACAAATTAACATAAACAAATCACTGAACATCAACATATAATAGATATGAACATCACCAAAATAGTATCACGAACACATGATGAAGGAGTTCACCCCACCTGGGCTATGTCTCCTTGGTCCAGCTTCCAACGGCTTGACCCTCTCTATTATGTTCAAAAGTGTGAATAAATCAGTTTACAATGCTCAAACAACTCTGAAACCTCTTCCAATGTCTCCAGAATGCCCAAAAATGCATATCTAGCCTCTTTTTGCTCCTGATTTGGTCAAAAACTGAAGAAGTTACGAGCTTCCCTAGATCTTGCACTATTTTCTCTACAAAGTCCCCCAAATCCAAGACCGGTCCTACACATTCGTCCCGAATTATGCTAACTGGGTGCCAAATTCATGGGATTCCAGGCGAAATTGTAGGCACGTTAATTCATTTAGTAAGCCCTTAATTCTGAAAATTTGGGCCACATGCCCGGGGCTAAGGCCAATAACCCACCCTCGCTGGTTGGGCCTCCACTCCGCTCCGCCCATGGTTTGTTGGGTGGCACGCGCCAATGAGCTAGCCCCTGTGGCTGGCCCTTTTCCCAGATTGCGCAACACATTGGGTTTAAATATATGCAGAAACCATAATGTAATAAGAACTAAATGTATGACATGTTGGCAATGGCTTGGACTTTAAACTTGGAGGTCGCGGGTTTGACCCCCGCCCGCTGCTTCTCGGACCTTAACCTGATTTTTGGTGGCCCTTGGGCTACCATGTGGCAGCCCCTGGCTGGGCCACGTCGCAGCCTGTGGTTGGTGTTTGGTCAATTTAGTGATGTCTAAATTTCAACTTTTAAATGTCAACCCGGGGCTCGTAAGCTGATGAAGTGAGGTGTATTGTATGTACTTAGGCAACTATTTCTTAAGCTTTTTTCGTTTTTAACTTTTTTAGGTTTGTTTTCAAGTATATCTCTCCTAATGTGGTGTGACGAAATAAAGTGAGTGAAGTGTGTGAGATTGTGATGTGCTTCTTAAAACTCAAAATCAAGTGAGTGAAGTGTGTGAGATTTTAATGTGCTTCTTAAAACTCAAAATCAAGTGAGTGAAGTGTGTGAGATTGTGATGTGCTTCTTAAAACTCAAAAGTACTCTACAAGAAAGCTTGAAATGAAATCAATGCTTAAAGGAAAGTAAAGGCATCAAATAAAAGACTAATGACATTGGCCCAATGCCTCTGTTGCTGCAAGGAAATGAAAATCAAATCTATGTCAAATAACAACTAAGCAATGTGAAACTAAAGTAAATCTATCTAAAAGAAAGACTAGTCACAAATACTTTAACTTCTTCTTAACCTCTTTCCTTTTAACTGAATGTATCATGTGATAAACAATTAAAACAAGTCAAGCAATTATGAGTTTCTGAACAACTAAACCAAGCTGCCTTAAGTGATGTTTTGGTCCTCAATAAAGATATTAAGTTATGAAGAAGAGACCATCAATAGATAAACAACTTGATATCTACAAACAAAAAGCAAATATGCAGATTGACTAAGTGATAATGAGGAAATAAAGGCTGCAAAACAAAGAAGGTCAGCAACATAGACAAGATGATCACAAGTGTCACGAGTTATGAAAAAGAAAAGCATAAAACTGTCCTGGGCACGCCTAAGAAACCTGCATAACACACTGATCAGTCATGAAAAAAAAGAGCAGAAATGTAAACAAGCAGAAATTGAAATGTATGTACAGCTATCTAAAACACAGCGATTAAAGGCATTATATACAAGAAATAAGAAAACAAAATGCGAGAAACTAAAAACACTGTACAAGCCTTTAGTAAACAGGGGCCCTCTGCCTACTCCAGCCGTTTCAAAGATCAATCACACGCGTAAATGGAATAACAGTCTTCTCATGTATTGTGCATAAAATAGGAAAATACAGTGGGAGTTCAAAAGTATAAAAACAGCAGCTAACAACTAACTTGTCCAGCGTTCAAAGACGCTTTATTTATAATTGCAGAAGGCGAACTAACTTAACGAAATCTAAGTAATTTGAACAGCTGAATAAAAACACGTAGTCTTGCTACGTCCTCGGATCTAGGCAACGGTCATCGTGGGCATTCAATCTGCTGTTGGATTATGTCTCCCACTACCTTCATAACTGAGGACGATGCCACCTATTCTTCACGTGCTCTAAAACAGAACACGCAGAGCTGTGTCACCACCAATGACCTCTGTTTGACCAAAGTTGCCTCCTCGTTGACCACGGGCTTGGATGACTGGTTTGGATGATCTAGAGGGACACACACCATGTCCTTGATTCCACGAACTTGCCCATGTGGCTCTTCTTCCCGGAGGACACCTGGAACATAGCGTTTAATAAAACAACTGCGAAATCCGGGGTTGGCTGTGGAAAACCCTGTGTAAACCCTGTATGAGCTGCGGAAACGCAACACCTTGGACCAAAATTCTAAACCAAACACAGTCATTAACATAATTAGAAAACCATGTAAAAAGTCCTAAAATACAACGATTTGAGCAAATTGATGGAGGGAATGAGTGGCAAAATAGGGAAATGAATAGGAAAAAGAGGCTGGGAGGATGTATAAAGAAGTGTAGGTTTGAGGCTCAACATACCCCCACTGTGAAGGTGTTGCATGTCCTCATGCAACCAAAACTTTGTCATTGCTTTTAATCCATGTGCTCAGATGCTTCTGCCAAAACATCTAGCCTTCTTCTCTTTCTCCTTGTTGCCAAAATTGTTCTTGGTTTCTTGACTAAACACCTGAACCTCAAATTGATCAATGCCCTGCTGAGTTTCTTACATTTCCTTTCAATTTTCTATTCTTCTTCTGCCAAAGTCCTAAGTGAAGCATTGTATTGTCATGGACCATTTTGTCCACTTTGCTTTGTTCTTTCAATGCTTCATTTTCTTGTTTAATATGTCGGTTCAGGACTTCTAGTTCAAACACCTCCTGTTTTAAAGATTTGACCTTCATCAAGAGGCACTATAGTGCTTGGACCAGCAACTGATTGCTCCAAGGCCTCCAAATAATCATATAACTCCTGCTGGTCAGGGTCAATCTCAGGTGTCCTTCTTGGGCTATGTTCAAAATTAATTTCTGTTTGAGGTTCTGTTTGAAAGGGACTCTCCTCACGTGGAGGAGTGGACTCAAGGACAAGCTGAGCTGGAGTCTTTTCAGGTGTAGTTTCTCCCAAATCAATGAAATGTGACTGTTTTTCTTTAGCCGCACTCATCTTTCCCTTCAGCCTACTGCTTCTTCTCACTTGTACATTAGTGCTCTTTTGCTGGGCACTCTGTTTTTCTTTCTGTTTTCTCTTTAAGAGGGCAGTGGCTTGAGGTTGTGCTAATCTATCAGCCAAGGTTTGGGAGTCTTCTTCTACTGAAGGTTCAGGTGATGGTGATGGTTCATGAGAAATTGTCTTCCCTTTATTCTT
>APFE031398560.1:0-36761 GCA_000404065.3 Pinus taeda | reverse complement strand
GCCGCTGAAGGATCTGCGCAAAGCTATCCATCATCGCGTTCCTTTGCCACTCGAGGGCTTCTTCGAGCAAGATTTTGATAGGATCTCCTACCCCCTCATCTTTCTTATCATCTGCCATGGGAGGCCATCGGTATTTGCGAGGCTAGTCTTGCAAAGGTTCGACCAGTTCAAGCCCTAACTCCTTATATCCTGACCTTGTTGGGGACATGCAAAGAAAAACCGAGAAAAAGTAGACTGCTCTGATACCACTGATCCAGATTTAAACAGGAACGCACAAAAATACAGAGATAACCATATACACAAATATGCAGTGGAAAAAATACTTCATTTCATTAATGGAAAACACTGAAATATGCTTACAACCAGAAATGGAAATAAAGCAGCTAGGGCGATGGTAGCTTATCTCTGAGAAGAGATGTGGTGACTACATGCCTCTGAACTGTTTCGAACTGTGTTACAATGAGGCTCAAAGGCCTATTTATTGTTGAGAAACAATGGAAAGCCCTTCACATTCCAAAACCTAACCCTAGAAGATGAAACGCCAAATTGTGGGCCCCGTTTTGGGTAAATTGGTACATCAATTTCCCGGGGTCGTAACTTTGGCATACGATCTCCGTTTGACGCGTATGATAGCTCCTTAGAAAGATCTATCCGAGAAATACCACTTTGGGAAGGGAATCATCGGTCCATGGACCCATGTTGCCCCTAGATTTCCCAAAAAACGTCGTTTAGGGCCTCAGAACGGCTCCGGAAGTTCAGGACCCGAAAAACTGCTAAAAATAGTAAGTTGTGCTAAAATTAAGGAAACTGAAAATGCTGAGAGAAACAATGATGGGGGTCTAGATGGACTTGGCAGGTGGCCACCAATATCCACCTGGATCATTCATTAAATGATCCGTGGTATGGAGATATAATCATCTATCTTCAGACCCAAACATATAGGCCTAATACCTCTCACTCAAAATAGCGATGCACTCGAAACCAAGCAAAAGACTACATGATCGTCGGTGATACACTTTACCATCGTGGTATCAATACATTCTGCAAAGTTGCCTCACCCAAGAGGAGGCTAAAAAAGTCCTAAATGATTTTCATTCAGGTGCGTGTGGGGGGCATCAATCTTGTTATGCTATGGCACAAAAGATTTTACGAGTAGGTTACTTCTGGCCAACAATGTTCAAAGATTGCATAACCGCAGTCAAAAGTTGCCATTCTTGTCAAATCTTCAACCACAAAACCAGAATACCACCTACACCTCTGCATCCAGTAGTTTCTGTTGAGCCGTTTGCCAAATGGGGCATATATTTCATGACATGTAACCCCACCTCGACTGGGGGGCATGGGTATATCATAGTCACAATTGATTATTTTACGAAATGGGTTGAGGCAATGCCTACATTAAATAGTGGTGAAATGGATGCTCTTTTATTTTTCAATCATGTAGTCTCTAGATTCGGTGTTCCACAAGCTATAGTCACAGATCATGGATCACATTTCTGCAATCACATGATGGTTGAATTGGCTGCCAAATTAGGACTATCCCATGACTGTTCCACTTTCTATTATCCGCAAGCTAACAGACAAGTTGAGGTGATCAACAAAGTCTTAAAGCACATGCTGCAAAGGATGATTAGAGTCCATAAATGGAGTTGGCACCTAATCCTGTACTTGGCCTTGTGGCCATATTGGACATTGGTAAGAAATGCAACCAGATTTACACCCTTTCAGCTAGTGTTGCCTGGAAGCAGTCTTACCGATTCAATGTGAGATTTCATCTCTCAAGCTCACAGTCAACCTTCTCCCCGAGACATCAGAGGAAGAGGCTCATTTCTTGGAACTAATCCAATTGGATGAAACCTATCATGATGCCGTCTTGGCTAACGAAACTCATAAGAAATGAGTCAAGGCGCAGTTTGACAAGAATGTCAAGCCCCATGTCTTCTCAGAAGGAAACCTGGTCTTACTTTACGATTAGGAATCTGATAAATTGGGAGCAGGTAAGTTCCAATCATTGTGGATGGGTCCCTACATTGTTAAGCAAGTCTTAGCAAAAGGAGCCTACGAGCTAGTAGATTATGATGGGATCCCACTGCCGCAACCCCGAAACGGGTTGTACCTTAAACATTACTATGCTTGACTAAGCGTAGTAATCTCTTCATATGCTTTTGTTACATTTTTGTTTTCGTCAAGAGTGATCATTTTGGTTACGTAATCCACTTTTGCATTTGTTTCAGATGTTGAACCTATTGGAATCATTTGTTGGATATGCCGACGGAGCTAGTCGTAGTACGCAGAACCTATCTTCTACAACCTGGGCCATCTTTGACCAAGCGGAAAGTTAGTGAGTTTCAGAGGGGTATGTATTGGTCGGTCAACGAAAAACATCGTTGAATATAGCGTGTTGATAGAACTCCTCTTTGATGCCATCACACATTGCATACCCCGACTTAACGTTAGGCTAGACTCACAACTCGTCATCCTATAGCTTACTGGCATCTATTCCGTTCGGAATCCAGCTATCTATCGTATGTTCCTAAGGGTCAGGATTTTGGAAAGGCATTTTTATTCCATTCAATATCAACACATTTTCAAAAGCTTAAACACATTAACTAATTCATTAGAAAATTATGTGTTAGATAGACATTTGCGACATTTATAAAAGAAAAGCATTTCATCAACATTTGCATCAAGATCAAATAACTTAACCAAAATAAAGCTCTGAAAATCAAAATATATATAAATGTTTATAGTTTTTACAAAATTTTCTGTGTCTAGGACAAAATCGGTCACACGAGCCAAAAACTCAAAAATGTAGGAAAGCACCCTAGACTAATGGTGCTGGTGATGACAAGTCATCGCCTGTGTGATCATACATAGGAGCTTAGTCCATCAACTCGGCATGCCAGTAGTATGGCACTATAATCTCAGAAGTAACTCGTCGTTCCTCACATCCAAAATACCAAGGGTGAGGCCCTCGATCTGATCCTACAATACTGCAAGGGTCTCAGCTACATCCAGATCATGAAGGACAGCCCTCCCTACAACCTCTCCTGCTAGAACGGTAGTTGCTACCCTTGGGCGCACTGCTGGTCGCACTGGTCCAATATCTGTACGAATATATGGGTTTGATTAGTCTTGATAAAATTTAAAAAACACAAGAACATTATAAAAGCAATAAATAGAGATATGGTAAGATCTTTTACCTATAACACCCCACTTCTCGCCAGCCGGCAACACCAAATCTGGGTCACCTCGGAAATCCATCCCGGCATATGGATACTTGGCATAGGCCATCTGCTAATGGTTTAACCACTCAAAGAAGGCCTCAGAGAATGAAATCTATGATTGACTAGCATGTCTTGCCATAATATCAACCCATCTTTGCATCCGTGGTTCTGTCAGCGCTGGCACTAAGAGTGAAATGTACTGTGGCTGCATCAGTGGGATCTTCTCCAAGGCGAAAGCGGTCATAATAGAACCATAGACAAATTTCTTGGATCTTCCATTCTTAACCTTGGTAAGCTATTCTTTTATCACTGAAAGTACTGCATCACACTAGTTGAATACCTTTGGTTCAAGGAATTCCAAGGCATATTGCATATAGGACTTGTTGGCTAAGTGAAGAGCCACGCTGCCAACCAATCTAGCAAAGGTGAATAAGATAGTCCTCAAGGACCAGTTAGTGACATCTCGAATACTGATCTTGCCATCCCTGCTCGGCTGAGATCCATCTCTACAGTATCAACTAATATAATCCCTCACAGATTCGCCCCTATGGGCGGAACCTGATAGTGAGAGAGGGGCGCCATGCCTCGATAAACCGCTCAAAAAGTAGATATCCTCAATAGTCAAAGGGATGGATTTACCCCTAATCTAGAACACTTGGTTGGCAGGATCCCATGCATCAAGAAAATATTGCAACAAGTTGATTTTTTGCCTCATGCTAGATATGTGGAAGAATTTGAGCAAGCCACAGTTCCGCAATGCAGTCACCATACCCGGATCATGTAAGGAAATCATATCCTATTCTTCATGCTCATGTTCATGCCATGTAATGACCATCTTGCTTCGATGAATCTCTGAAAAACAAACAAGAGAAGAATTAGGATCCTGATTTGGCAAAAAATAGGCAAAATTTCCATGAAAAATCAGTGCATAAACATTCCTCCTTGCACCCATCACACCCTAGATGTGTACTAGGTGGGATGCATACTCACTGGCCAATGGCTAGCTTAGTATGCACTAAACCTTTCGATGTATACTAGGTGCGATGGGGAGAGAACAAATTCTTCAAACCCTAGAGGCCCAAAAGAAGAGGAAAACATGCTCAGAATCAGAAAAAGAAAGAATGCAATTGAAGAGCTCAAGGTTAGCTCCTACCTGGTCCAGATGGTGCCGAGAATAGTCCATAGAATGTCCTAGAATCAGTTGATGAAAATTGAGGGGGAAAACACCTCTAGAGCTCCAACAATCCCAAATTTGAATGAAATGGTAAAATGAGAGGTAAAAAACTACTTTTATGTTACTGTTCACATAAATCAATTAAGGTATTAGTTTTTTAACTCATTTTTCAAGCATGTATTTTCATTTCCAATCAGTTTGATGGAGCAATTGAATAGGTAATACGACCGTCAAGAGAACATAGTGTTAACGGTGAATCGAACATCTCTGACCATCATCACGAGCAATTTTGCACGAAGTTCAAGCTCGTTAAAAAATAAACCTAGCAATGAGAAAATGTTCCCCCAGAGTTTAAGCTCATTAAAAAATGAACCCACCTTCGGTAAATAATCTTTGCGATTGCATAATTATCAACTTTTGAGCCTTGGTCATGTTCTTACCATCACCTCTACTTTTTTTAGCCGATCATACACCTCCATTTGATTGTTTACCCCTTTTGAGGAACAACTGCGACGAGTGATTCTATTAGCCACTTTCTCAACACTGCCATTATTGAAAAGTTCCAAACCTTACCTGGAACCAGCTGCTATCCAAAAACATCACTGGTTCCTCAAAAAACGAGTCTCCTTTAAGATCTTTTCATCTGACTCGTAAAATATGAAAATATTGTCGAGCAATTAGCCTCTCCAACTCGTTAAAGCAATTGGAAGTGCCATCCCTCCTCTAGATTTTAATCTTTTTGGACCTGAGGGATCATTACACAAAAAGATCGAGCGTTTGTCTTGTTTGGCTTGTTAAAACTATTGAAAAGTCATCCCTTTCGTATTATTTTATACTTTTTCAGACTTAAGGGATTATATTACGAAAAAGGAATACTAGAGTTTCCTTTCCGTCTCTTTTTAGACTCTCTAAAATTGAAAAGGGTCGAGTTATCTTTGTCATTAAACTTGTTAAAACAATAGCGACAAACTTGTCCATACAGACAGGAGCGAGTTTCACTGTTGCCAGGCTCGTTAAAACATAGAGACAGGTTTGCTCGAAGGGCAAATTATAGAACAAGCATATGTTATCCTCCTCAAGCTTCACAAAAATAAAGAGGTACTGGTCAACAACGACTGGGGAAAAATTGGGAAGAAAAATTGAAGAACTTAATTGGTAGCAAGTCGCTCTTGAGCATGACACTTTCACTCCATCACCATGATTGAGTCAGGTTGGGTTATTCCGTTCACCGGTCACATCACCATTGGTCTTCCATACCATCCGTTGTTGGGGTTTATGCTACCAATCCATTTCAGTGTCATTGATATGTTCAAGAGAAGTCGCTTAGAGAATTCACCAACCCAGCTAACATCTCATCTGCTACAATACCTTCACGCTTCATTCTTTCATGACTGCCACCCTGAACCTTATATCATCAGATCGTTTCCACCTCCACAAAATCATTTTCTCTATTTCATGTCGTAGATGTGGGATTCATTAAGGCCCTCCTATGACTAGTCACTTCTTGTCAACATCAGCTCATTATCCAAGAAGTTGACATAGGAACAACCCTTTTAGTACTTTGAAGCTTGCATGCCTTAATGTCAAGTTTCTCACTTCCGGCGACAGGTTTACATCAATGGCCTTCGACTGAAATATTTTACATGGTGTTTGACATCGACTCATGTATTCACACCACGTGAATTATACTGTAGTACCTTGAGGGTCATAATCATTATCAGCGATTCCTCTTGCACCTGTTAACAGCTTACATCATTGGTTGGTAATCAGGAGATGTCTTTCCATGTTCGACTTCAGAACATCTTTTCACATGGATCGACTTGTACTTCAGGTGAAGATTGAACGAGTTCGAAGACCTCGGATCTAGTTTCATCCATCCGGGCTGTGATATATTCAGGAAAATAAAGACATAAAATGTACATTATAGCTGCACAGATAATCATCCAAGCCAAAGGATGATGGCTCTACTAGAATCATCAGTTTGTCACACAGATGGTTGTTTGTCATATGTACATGAAAATGAATTTATAAAGTTGAGCATGGGAATACCCGCCTTAGCTAGATCATGAAAATATTATGAAGATAATGTATTGTATTGTATCTTATTACAAGTCACCTTCCAGTTTGAAGAACCTTGGATCCTCATGATAAAGCATTTCACCCAACATCAGAAGATTTACGACCTCATGCTTTAGGGGGAAACTGTTATAGACATATTTTGGCACTGCAACCCCAATCTCATATGTCCATAAACCAAGGGATTTTAAGCCCCTAAAAGTGTTGTTCATACCCTAAAGGAACAAGGTCAGCTGATTACATCATCTCCCAGAAGTTCTTCGTGAAAAATTAATTAGAACCGGTCAAAAATGGACCATGCAGACTGCTTAGTGCTAAGGGTGCAATGCATCTCACCTGCTACATGAAAAAAGTGTGATGCATACTAAAAATCCCTTCTATAGGGTGCGATGAGTGAGAGCAGACAAATGGCAGAGGCAGTTGGCTAGGTGGAAACCCAAAGAATATTCTAGAAAAACTACCCATTTGACACTTGCCTCTTTGAATTCGCCCAGGGATGAGTAAGAGATCATGAAATCTCCAAGTGGAACCAAGAACTATCAGAGAAATGACACTAATCAAAATCCCAGAAGCTGACTCACCCACCTGCAAATATCTATATATGGATCCCTCATCCTAGAGATCTAGGAGGCTAGAATTTTCTATTTTGTAAGGAAGTGTTGTTGGTTTCTCTGTGAAACATTGTATTGTTGGGTGATCTAATCTTTTCATGAGGTGAAGAGGGCTTTCATGCTGGGAGGATGGCACTATATTAGATAGCTTGGTTGTAATCCTCTCTTCTACTACTATTAATAAAGCTATTTGAGTTTTCTTCCATATGTTTGTATATCCCTGAATCTTGTATTTGTGTATACATTTGTATGGTTAATATACATATGATCCTATATTGTTTATGGTTATATATCTCTATGCTTTGATGGTATTTTTCTACTTTGATTCTACAGGTGTTCTTTGAAGCGGGACAAGTGAGAAAAGAGTGGAAAAAACTCTATTAAGGGAGAGAGGAAACAAGAAAGGAGCCAAGAAAAAGTCTGAGGTGGGTACTCCCTGCTTCTGTCTCATTTATCTCTCATAAAGGAAAACACAAGTGACTTTAAATTGTTTGTTTCTAAGATAGCTACTCGTCTTAGTGGGACTAGCAGCTCTGAATGGACACTAGTTTTCCTGATAACACCAAGTCTTTGGGGTACACAGACTCTCCTTACTAAAACTCGACCTCTATTGGTCATGGTAGTATGAGCCCAATCTGATACTCATACACGACAGGGATATATAGAGGAGTTCACTTGAACCTCTCAAGTCTTCTCTAGACTACACAGACTCTCTGACTCTCTCTGGCTCTGTTTGGCTCGATGCTGCCTTTGCTTCTGCAGGTCAGCTTGGCTTCTTCTATCTGCTCTTAGCTTTCTGCTTCTAACCTACTTACTACTTTTCTGCGTTTTGCTCTCTCTGTTAGTTCGTGGCTTTAACCAATCTACTTTCTGACTGTTCGTTTCTGCTTCCTAGCTTTCCAGTTCCCTTGCCTTTGTCTGTTTGAATTCCTCTATTCTACGTAATCATCACTGTATAATTCCTCATATGGATTTGGCCACCTATTTCATAATGAACTGAGTGTTAGTTCTCTTAGACATCTTTGAAGCTACTGTTTTTACCGTTAACTCCAAGAACGCCTGTGAAGCACAATCTTCTACCAATGCATCATCCACATCAGACTTCAAATCCTATACAATTCTTCTTGCTACCCTGTTGAAACTAGTCATCCATTGGATTGCATCTCCACTGTCAATCTGGAGCCTCTAGATCCCATGGTCATCATCCATATCAGGAGCGTAAGTTACATGATGTTTACCTGTCCAATGTGAGCAGTTTTCTCTCTCTTCTACCAGACACGTGGCACCCCTTGTGTGGCATCGGGCAGGACTCGATTAAAACAACTTACTGCTCAAAGCCCTTCTGATATTCTGCCTGTTCTTTTGGGAACCCACCTCTGATGGAATTGGCGCAATATCCGTTACATTTTATAACTTTTCGGGTCCGAGTGCTTGGGGCTTTTCCTTCTTTGAGGGGTTTTCTAGATGATATGCGATTAGCGACGCATATCAGCAACCGCCCCCATTTCTTGAATTGACCTCTGGTTTTGCCAATTTGTGCCAGTGCATGTTACCATGGGCTGACAGTCTGCACACTTGACTAACGGTCCTCATTGCTCCATGCTAATCACAAATTGCAACTGTCACGAGGATATCTCTGATAGCTTTGATCTTTATAAGACTTTGAAACTTTGGCATGATTTTTAAAGAGTTTCATGAAAACTTAGAGAGTGTTCTAGGACCCAATTCGGATAAGATATTTTGTCTATTTTTAAGCCTTGAAATATACTCAAGTGCATTTGTTCCTTTAGTCAACTTATATTAAAGTAAATTTATCGGAAGATCCACATTTTTTGTTTTGGGCTGTGTATCAAAGAGCCCTTTGAAACTATTCCATGAAAACGAACTATCTAATGTGCTCTCAATATAAATTAAAATCTCTTCATTTATTTAGGATTTTATTAATTCCAAGGCCTTTTCATCCTTAAGTTCCCTCTTCTCTAGATAACCAATGTCAATGGGTTTATTTGGATTTATATCACCATTACATATATTACATATCTCCTTCCATAACTCATTACAAATTAAGATTCCTTCCATATGATGTTTCCTTACTTTGTAATTTGTATAGCCCACAAGTTTGTGGAACTTCTAAAATAAATTTACAAGTTTGGACAATAAATTTACAATTTTGGACATTATGACTTCTTTTCTTAAAGAAACATTTATGAAAAAAAAGTGAACATAAACAAATCATTTACCACGAAAAGAAAAATCATGAATGCACCACATGCTGCAGATAAAAAGAGAACTATCCAAGCATGACCTTGACCCTCAAATAGTCGCTTTAAAAAATAAATTAATTCAAGTTTGTTCTTGGGTCTCATAAATTATTTGATAATTTTATTTACAATTTTTCTTAAACGTATTCAAAATTTTAATTTCAAGCTATGATCTTGCCCTTTCTGATGTAATAAGTTACTTCAGTTACATCAAATTTAAGTATTCTCTTTCCCTCCTTCAAGTAGTGACTTGTTTAAAAATGTAAAATTGTAATATATGAGTGTTCCCCTCAAAATGAAAAATTATTTGTATTTACAAAGTACATGAATTTTAATTTTATCATTCCTCGTGACTTAAAAAAACCTTTATAATTCGAATAAAAAAATATTATTGAAAACATTTACTAATTTCCAACAACTTATATTAACTATATGTAGAGATATTGACAATGTTGAGAGGGGTGTTGGCTTGTATGGGCCTGACCTAGGTTCAAAGGTGATTTAGCCAACAAAATCCCAGTACTACTGGCCCTTTCAGCAACATTCTGTGGAGCATGGACTGAGGTCTCACCCGAAGTAGTATGGGAGGGTGCTAGAACCAGTTTTCTGCACCCTGGGGATGTTTGATGAGCTTCGAGCGGTCCGCGGTTTGACCCTGCATACAAGTCGCTAAACGCACTTATTAGTCCCTCACAACTTGTGATGCTACCTTTGTGCAGCCCTACTCGGGGCGCGATCCATACTATACCCAAGTTCCTTGCTATTTAACCTCTTATTACTCGATTACTTAACTTATCTATGTAAGACTAGTGATAATTAACAGTATAACCAACAATCATATAAGTGCGCGAGATAAACAAAACAATATAAATGTAAAGAATGAAATACATAATTAGATGCACCGAATTTGGAATCAACTTATCTTTATTATTCTTCGTTCAAGATTACAAACTCGACACTGCCCTGTGCACTCAGCTACGTACTCTACAAGGCTTCTATGCACTCAACTACAGAGCCTCCTCCTACTACTATGACTACTATAAGATAAAATGCATGGTGTATGGAAAATGAAGATACCCTCAAAGGTCTTCGTGAGACCTTCGGCAAACTATAAGATTATCTGAAACCATCACAAAGTTACATGCATGTTCATAAACAATGACTAACTATCAAAGTAGGATAAATAGATTACCTTAAGCCTCTATGTAGATTTGCAAGAGAGCACAATGTAGCTAGGTGGAAGTCTCCTGAGCCAGCTCCAAATCAAGTCTTGCACATAGAAGAGACAAGCATAATCACAACATACAACTCTGATAACTAATACACGAATGTTGGGTTGTGCTATATTCTTTCCACGGCTAACCTACCTATAGTTTTGGACCCTATATTAGGTTGGGCGTACCTACCTATAGTTTTTGGTCCATGGTTTTGGATGCAATGCTTTTCGGTCCATGGTATTGGATGCTTTGGCATGTATATAAATATGTATTGTAGCATTGAAAGGAATATAATGAAAAATCAAGCTGGTAGTCCTAGTTTTGGGATCCAAGGGAAAATCTCTGTGTATATGTGTTTTATGTGTTATGCTCTCGCATTGTTTATTTTATGTGTTTTAGAATTTGTAAGCTGGTAATTTCTGTATGGGGTTAAAACCTACAGTTGGTATCAGAGCTATTTTGGATTCAAGGGGATGCCTTTGTTGCTGAGGGGTTTCGCTTGGGCCTGTGGTAGACCTTGTTTAGTGGGAGATCTGTGAGATTGTTTCTGGTGGTGAAAGAAGATGGCGAGTAGTAGAAAGATAGAGATCAAGAAATTTAATGGTCAGAGTTTTTAGTTGTGGAAAATCAACATGGAGGATCTGTTGGTGGATAAAGATCAATGGATCATAGTAGATCTGGGTACTAAACCAACGAGAGTGTCTGATGAAGAACGGAAGAAGTTGGTTCGGAAGGCAAAGAGCTCAATACAATTGTGTGTCTCAGATTCAGTATTGCTAAATGTATCAAGGGAAGCTATGGCGAAGGCTTTGTGGGACAAGTTAGGGACTTTGTACCAGTCTAAGTCTCTAGTGATAATTTGTTCCTACAGAAAAAGCTGTATAACCTGAGGATGAAAGATGGAGACTTGATGATAGAGCATCTGAACGCATTTAATACTGTGGTAAGTTAGTTAGCATCTGTTGATATTAAAATTTCAGACGAAGATAAGTGCATTAGTTTATCGTGTTCTCTACCAGATTCATGGGATAGTTTGGTTATTGCAATAGGTATCAATGCAACTGCCTTGTAGTTTGATGAAACAGTCTCATCCTTGCTGACGGAGGAGATGAGATGGAAAAATATGGAGAGCCAGAATGGTGATGCCTTGTCTATACGAGGACAGTCCTAGAAAAGAAACAAAAATAAGTCATTGAGTGGGAGATCTAAATTTAGAGGGAGATCTAAATCTTCGAGAAAACCTGTAAAGGTGGTGTGCTAGAGATGCAGAAAGGAAGGGCACTTCAAAAGGGACTATAAATCTAAAGCTCCTGATAAAGGAAAGGGATTTGATGATGCTCCTTCTGTAGAGGCGAAAACCACCTCAGATGAAGGTGGCGATGTGTACTTGGCTTCTTCAAGTACACATGTAGATCATGAGGCATGGTTGATTGACTCAGGTGCATCCTTTCACTTCACTCCCCATAGAGAGTGGTTCTGTGAGTATGAGAAATATGATGGTGGTGATGTATTCTTGGGGGATGACAGGAAGTCTAGAATCATTGGTCGCATAAAAGTAAAGTGGAAGTTGCAAGGTGGAAGGGTTAGAACCCTTTTGGGTGTTCTGTATATTCCTACATTGGCCAGAAATCTGATTTCTATAAGCAAGTTTGATGATGCAGGTGTAAAAATAGTGTTCGAGAAGGATACCTTCAAGATGGTTCCGGGTGCATTGGTATTGATGCGAGAAGTTTGGACTGGAAATTTGTACAAGCTGCAAGGTAGCATTGTTGTTGATGGATGCAATAGTTCTGTGGTTCCTAAAAGTGGAGTAGAAAATCTAGTGGTCTCTAGAGAGAAGACCATGCTGTGGCATCAAAGGCTTGGACATGTTGGAGAGAAGGGCCTTCGAATACTTCATGATAAAGGTATGGTAGAAGGTATGAGTAATAGCTCTCTGGATTTTGATTTCTGTGAAAATTGTGTATATGGGAAGCAGAATCGGGTGAGTTTCCCCTCTGGTGGTAAGAGGACGAAACAAATATTAGAGCTTGTGCACAGTGATGTGTTTGGACCTGTGAAAGTTCCATCACTGGGTAAGTCTGTGTACTATGTATCATTTATAGATGAATTCTCAAGGAATACATGGATATATTCCTTAAGAAGAAATCTGAAGTCTTTGACAGGTTTAAAGAATTTAAGGCTCTGGTGGAAAATCAGACAGAGAAGAAGATAAATGTACTGAGGACAGATAATGGTGGAGAATTCTGCAGCAAGGAATTTGAAGAATTTTGTAAGAAGTGTGGTTTAGCACGGCAGAAGACTACTCCATATACACCTCAGAAAAATGGAGTTGAAAAAAGAATGAACAAGAAGTTGATGGAAAGGGCAAGAAACGTGCTCAATGGTGTCAGGTTAGGATAGGAATTTTGGGCAGAGGTAGTGGGGACAACATGTTACCTAGTCAACAGATCACCTTCATCAGTGTTGGAGGATAAGAATCCACAAGAGGTATGGACTGGTAAGAAACCCCCTCTTTCACATCTGAGGGTATTTGGATGTGATGCATATGTACATGTTCGAAACAAGAAATGAACCAAGTTGGATAGTAAATCTGAAAAGTGCATCTTTATTGGGTATAAGGATGGTTTAAAGGGTTATAAGCTTTGGAAACTAGTAACAAGGAAGGTTGTGTACAGTTGAGATGTGGTGTTCAGAGAGGTGAAAGATGTTATTAAACATGAAGTCCAACCAAAGGAACCTGTGAAGATAGAGTTTGAACTAAAGGAGGAAAAATCAGACTCTGTAGTAGAGGAGGAATCAGAAGATGAAGAGCCACAAACTTCGGCTGTGAGAAGATCAGCTCGAGAAAGAAGGCAGCCAGAAAGGTATAGTCCATCTGCTTTCTGTTCAAACTTTGCTTTGTCTGTTACTGATGATGATCCCAGAACTGTGAAGGAAGCAGTGGATTCAGAGGATGGAAAACTCTGGAAAGAGGCCATGGTTGATGAAATGGCATCTTTGCACAAAAATGAGGCTTGGGATCTGGTGGAGTTGCCGGCTGGAAGGAAACCCATTGGCAGCAAATGGGTGTTCAAAAGAAGACAAATGCAGAAGGGAAGGTGGAGAAATACAAAGCTCGGTTGGTAGAAAAGGTTATTCCCAGGTGCCGGGAATTGATTTTGGTGATATTTTTTCTCCTGTTGCCAAGGTAACTTCTATTAGATTACTTTTATCCGTTGCTGCTGCTTTTGATTTTGAGGTAGAACAGATGGATGTGAAGTCAACATTTCTTCACGGGGATTTGGAAGGGAAATCTAGATGAAGCAACCTGAAGGCTTTGTGGTGAAGGGTAAGAAAGAACTAGTATGCAAGTTAAAGAAGTCTCTGTATGGGTTAAAACAGTCACCAAGGATGTGGTATCAGAAATTTGATACATTTATATGGGGACTTGGCTTCACCAGAAGCAAAGCAGATCACTGTGTGTATTTTAAATTATCGGTGACCGTGTTATGTTAATTGCTGGTCTGTATGTGGATGATATGTTGTTGGTTGGAAATGACAAAGAAATTATCCAGGATTTGAAGACCCAATTGTCCTCAAATTCGACATGAAAGATCTCGGTGCTGCAAACTATATTTTGGGCATGGAAATTAAAAGAGATCGGGCAAAGAGGAAGCTCTAGTTAAACCAGAGGAAGTATGTCGAGACAATACTGTAGAGGTTTAATATGTAGGATAGTAAACCGGTGAAGGTTCCTATTCCTGTAGGTGTAAAGTTATCTGTTGAACAGTGTCCCAAGACATGAGAAGTGGAAGAGGATATGTCCCGTGTTCCATATGCAAGTGCAGTCAATACCCTAATGTATGCAATGGTTTGCACTAGACCAAACATTGCACATGTAGTGGGAGTATTGAGCAGGTTTATGTCAAAACCAGGGAAGGAGCACTGGACAGCAGTGAAGTAGGTTTTCAGGTATTTGCATGGCACTAGTGATTATGGTTTGTGCTACCAAGAAACACCAGGATTGGACAAAGTGTTGGATATTCATGGCTTTGTTGATGTAGACTGGGTTGGAGATATGGATCAGAGAAGATCTACAAGTGGGTATGTGTTTAACCTATTTGGAGGTGCAGTCAGGTGGATAAGTAAGAAACAATCTGTAGTGGCACTACCAACTACAGAGGCAAAATACATGGTAGCCACTCATGCAAGCAAGGAAGTAGTTTGGCTACAGAGATTATGTTCAAGTATGGGGTTAGTACACGGAGCTACAAGGATAGACTGTGACAGCCAAAGTGCAATTTTCTTGGCAAAGAACCCTGCTTATCATTCAAGGACAAAGCACATTGATGTTCAATATCACTTTCCGAGGGATATGATAGAAGACAAAGAGGTGTTGCAGGTAAAGGTGGATACTTTGAAGAATACGGAAAATGCATTGACGAAATCTGTGAGCTCTGAAAAGTTCTCCTGGTGTAGAGAAACAATGGGCATTTCAGGGTTGGAAAAATGACTAATATCTCTTGTGGCCCCCTGTGGAAATAAAACAATAAGTGGGAGAATGTTGGGTTGTGTTATATTCTTTCCATGACTAACCTTCCTATGGTTGGGTGAACCTACCTATGGTTTTCGATCCATGGTTTTGGATGCGATGGTTTTCGGTCCATGGTATTGGGTGCTTTGGCATGTGTATAAATATGTATTGTAACATTGAAAGGAATATAATGAAAAATCAAGCTAGTAGTCCCGGTTTTGGGATCCAAGGGAAATCTCTATGTATATGTGTTTTATGTGTTATGCTCTCACATTGTTTATTTTATGTGTTTTAGAATTTGTATGTAGGTAATTTATGTACGGGGTTAAAACCTACATTGAATACATAAAAGAACATATAGTTACACATAACTAAGCTACTCACGCTAAAATGTATTGGACAAACAAATAAATGAATGATAGTACAAACACCACGGAGTAGACAGTAAAACTATAGTTTTATATTAATCTTGGAAGAGTGATTACAACCATATGTTGCATCAGCCTTCCCTTACCCTTCTAACTTCTCTCTCTCTCTCCCTTCTTACCAACTTCTTATGCTTTGAGACAATGCTTAGCAATAAAGTATGCTATCCTTTCAAATGCTCTGACCCCTATCACCATAGCCTTAGCTTTGCTTATGTAGCAATTGATTTAGGGTTGCCAAGTTCCTCCTTAAGTTCCCTAGGGTAAAAGAAATGAAGCTGCCATGCTTTTCAGCTCTTCCCCATTTGCCTCCTTCATTAGGATTAGAAATCCTCCAAATAGGTCAAATCTGGATGTTTCCTTTCTTTTCTTGAGTGATTTTAGGAACAAATATCTAGATATTTATGAGTCAATTCGTTCCTTTGACCCTTAGAACTTCACTAGGATCCACTAACGACGTTCTCGAACTAGCAACTTGAGTTAGTTGGATCACTAACACAACCTTAGGCTTGCAAAGAAGATTTATAAAGTAGACTGCTAGTGCATAGCCAACGTTAGTGTGGAAACAAGGCATGTGATCTTGGTCTTTGCTTCATCTATCATGTATTTCCCCTCTGAGTTGATGAGGGGGGTCAATTTGTTGTATAATATATTCCCCCTAAAGTATGAGATCAAAGGCTATGATGATGGCCAAAATACTTTACTTAACTATAATTTTCCTTCTTCAACAAAAAAAGAGAGAGGATTGGAGCTTCGAGTGGTATAGAAAACCTAATACAACACATATATATAACTACGAAAATCATGTCTTGAGTCAGGCATTCCCATGCTCAGTAGCTATGTCAGAGTGATTTTCTCCAAAGAGATATGATGATGCTAGCCACTAATAAGAACAATGTGGATCCAGTGTCATAATAGAATCATCCTGATAAGCTGTCTCCAAAAAACAATATACACAACTTGGGAGAGGAAACAAGGCTGAGTGATGCAAGCCTCTACCCAAGGTCTTGATTTCCACTTCACCGAACAACACAGATCGATACATGTGAATATATACATTGATGTCAAACATGCATGAAATCTTCTGATTACCAGTCAATAATGGAGACCATTAACAGACACGAGAAAGGCCACCAATAATGGTGATGGTCTCCAAGATGCACAATACAATCTAACGAGTGTCAAAGATGTTTTAGTCATTGAATACCCGTAGAATTGCTTAATTAGGAGCCAATAATGAGAACCCCTAATAAAAAACAACGAAACCTGCCACTAATGTTTGCAAGTACCAAGGCACTGAATGTGTTTTTGGGTTGTCTTCCTAGATAGAGTGTTGAAGTCGATAGGAAGATACCTATCGAAAGGTGGGCAATAATGTTTCCTACATCAATCGACACAAAACGGGACAAGAATGATTTTTTTTTTTTAGGAATCTTTTAGCATTAGGTCTAAAAAATAGAGGGCATGATGAAAGGATATGCTTGACAGGTTAATGGAGGAAACAAAAGGTTAACCCTTGAACAATAGAAGGCATGACAATGGTTTTAACCATGCAACACTAGACTCATGAACACTAGAGAGTGTTAGGATACAGAGATGCAAGAACATTGGGGTATATAGGCTAAACTCATAGGATGGTAGGATTCATATTTGAGAGGACGTCAAAAGGAAGGTTTATCTGAGGGAGTGCCATGTTCAAGGGAACGACTGCTTCCAAACCATGCTTTCTAATACTAAATGTAGTCGTATTGTCCACTTTCCCCATCTGATTAGTTTAGCGAGTCTATACAGGTAAACTCGTCAATCTTTTCATATTTTAAGAGTCTGGAAAGGACTGCAGAAAGAGCGACTCTATGCCCTATCTGATTAGTTTAATGAGTCTAGACAGGCAAACTCGTCGATCTTTTCATGTTTTGAGAGTCTGAAAAAGATTGTAAAAAGAGTGACTCTATATCTTGTCTATGTAATTTAATGAGTCCAGACTAGACAACTCAGTGGTCTTTTCATATTTAGAGATTCTGAAAAGATCGTAAAGAATGACTCCATGGTGATCCCTTTGTCATAGTTGTTAACCAAGTGCGACAAAAGGTTAATAGTATACCCGTATCGATTACTTTTCCATGAATTAATCTATTGAATCCGGATAAAGAGAAACCTATGTTCAATAGATGTCGACCTAATTTTGTTATGAGTATGAGGAGACGGACTAAACTCTCTTTTTCATCGTGAATTGTTTAATGAGTCACGTGACGACAAATTTAATACCTTCATGAAATTTTAACGAGTCAAATAAAGAAAACTCAAGGTATCTTTTTTAGTTTAGTGAGCGAGGAAAAATAGGTTAAATAATTGCTCATTCCGCCTTCGTAGATTTAACGAGCCCAAAGGAGGAGAAAAACTCGGGGATTTTTTTTATTTTAAGAGCGATAAATGGTCCCAAAAAAGCAAGTGCTCTGGTTGCTGTTGTATATTTTTAATGAGCTCGGTGATAAAAACTCAGGACTTTTCAGTTTAACGAGAGATAAAACTACCTAAAAGAATGCTCGGGTCATCTTTATAAATGTTTAATGAGCCTAAAGACAAAACTCGGGATATTTTCAGTTTTATGAGCGAGAAAGAAGCACCTAAAAAGAATGCTCTAATGGTCTTTTTCAGTTTAATGAGCTAGAAAAAGAGCGAAAAAGAGTTTCTCATACCATCATCGTATATGTTTAACGAGCCCAACGATGAAAAACTCGGGGATTTTTCAATTCAAGGGCAAGAAAAAGTCCCAAAAAATTACATGCTCATATCTTCTTTGTTGTAGTTTAATGAGCCCAAAGAAGGAGACTCAAGGTTTTTTACTTTAATGAGCAAGAAAAATAACATAAAAAGAATGCTTGCTCTTCTTCGTGGTAGTTTTAACGAGCCCAAAGAAGGAGACTCGAGGATTTTTCGGATTAAAGAGCAAGAAAAATACCATAAAAATAATGCTCGATATTCTTCGAGGTAGTTTAACGAGGCTGAAGAAGGAGGCTCGAGGATTTTTTGGATTAATGAGGCTGAAGAAGGAGGCTCGAGGATTTTTTGGATTAACGAGCAAGAAAAATACCATAAAAATAATGCTCTATCTTCTTCAAGGTAGTTTAATAAGCCTGAAGAAGGAGACTCAAGGATTTTTTGAATTAACGAGCAAGAAAAATACCATAAAAATAATGCTTGATCTTCTTCAAGGTAGTTTAACGAGCCCGAAGAAGGAGACATGAGGATTTTTTAGATTAACAAGCAAGAAAAATACCATAAAAAGAATGCTCGATCTTTCTTGATCTCATGCTTGACAATAGAAGGGTCTATGCCATGCATTTCCTCATAATAACAAGGGAAAACATTATGGAAGTCCTTAAAAGGGTAGGGGTAGCTCACAATTTCCTTAGGATTGCGATTGGCTCCAATTTGTATGTTTTCAATGATGCCTGTCATGATAGAAATATCGATGAGAATTTTTTTTGAAATATTGCCCCTGTTTCCTTCCGAGTCCAAAGTTTGGATAGTCGTATATGGTGAGGAAACGATTTCATGTGCGTGTCCGAATCAGATATCCGAATCAGATATTGAAACACGATGGTGCAATTCCTTCCAAGGTCACTTCTTCTAAACTCATGATCTCTCTAATATCTTCGTCCTTAGGTAGGACTTGATTGAGTGGATCGAAAGAAGGAGCAGTTATGGGAGGGGTCGTGGTACCATTTTCCTTTACCAAAGTGACTAAAGACTTGAATGTAGATTGAATGGCCTGGTAGGAAAATTCCACTGGTGACGACAACATTTTTTCTCCGTAAGTGTCAATGTCTAAAGGGGCCATGAGGATCCAAGGACCAGTCGGTTCGTGAAGAATGGATGAAACCATTGAGACTGTATGTGGAACCTTCAGTAGACCAGTACCGACACTGACATAAGAGTCAAGTACACCACCCACTAAGGGTACAGAGCTGCTAGTTAACAGAGAGTAATCTAGGGTGCAAAAGGACAGTTGGTCCACTATGACTATATTTCCATCCAAGGGAAAGAGGATGATACAAAAGATCGAAGACACAACGGCCTTCATGCCATAATTCCAAGTGTAGCCAAATAGCAGATTATAGTCGAGTTTATGATCCATGACTTCAATATCTACCATTACCATTTTCCCACTCAAGGTGATGGGATAGCTAGCTAGGTAACCTTTTGGGATGAAAGTGTGGCCGTCAAAATCTTTAAGGGAATTTGACGGCGGGGATAGGGTTTGAGAACCTAAAGTGAGCCAACATGAAGTTGACATGATGCAGGTGGAAGCACCTTTGTCGACGACAGTTATATGTATACCTTTACCTTTTGAAAAAATTTTCTCCTGAAATGCAAGCTGGTGAGAAAGGGGAGGTTTACATTTTTCCATGTTGAAAATTGCAAGCATGGAATCCAATGGGTCGATACCACCAATAGCTGAAAGAAAATCTTTCCTTTGTGCTAGGCATGCTTGGAATACTTCGAGCACTGACATAGCCAACGACACTTGTGCCAAGTCTTCTAAAATGTTATAGTTTTGGGCGGCATGTGCAGATGTATTGTGCGTTGTGCATCGAAGTTCCCCTTTGGGGGGCGAATTACAAGGTCAACAACCGGTCGTTCAATATGAAAATTCTTGGGCAACGATGGGTTTTGACTTGAGGAAGGTTCCTCTGCATGAGCGATAGGAGCTCCATAAGACTTGGCTCGTGTTTGTAGATCTACCATTTCAAAGGTGTAAATGGTAGAAGATCCTTCACCAGCTAAAGGATGTTGAGAACCATCATTGCCCCCTTGCAAGGGTTGGGGTTCATTGGCAATAAGGTTTTCTGCTACTAAACAAGAAAATGATTTTTTAGGACAGTGAGGGTTTGACTAGTATCCTTTTTAGCAATGTATTCTGTGCATTCTTGAAGATGCAGAAAGCGATAGGTCATGTGGTCTTCAACACAAATTTTGCAGGTAAATATAGCGGTTTATCATTTTCATCGTCAAGAGGTGCAGCAGCCTTCTGTTTTGGGTTTGGCTTCTTTGTTGACTGCTCCTCAGAAGGAACGGTCTTTTTCTTATTCTTCTTGTTCTTACCATCGGGTTTTTGCATAAACTGCACAGAGTTTATCGTAGTGGTAGGAAGAGAAGTCGATTTGGTAAAGGGGTCCACTGACATCTGGACAATGTGACCGCTGAGTTGTTTTATAGCAGGCCCTAAGGTTACACCGATAATCCCATCGGCGTGCGCTCCAGGGTGCTGAGTAGCGGAAACATTAGAGTTATGAGGGGCATTGGGGATTACGTCGTAAAGAGTGCAATACTGCAAATATATTAGATGTAAGTGCTGGGCATGACATATGGATTGGTCTTCTGTGACTGTACCACCTAAAGTGACATCTTTAATGATTTGTTGGAGTAAGGACTTGCAGAACCAATCTGCTAAGAGATAGTTAGGGAGGGGAGATTTGATTAACCTCCACCTACGTCTCCATTCATGTATATGATCGAAGATGTGGATGGTGGTATCCTGACATAATGAAGTGAGGAGCTCTATCCCAGTCTCATAGTAGATAGGTATGTTAGAAAATTATATATTACAGAGCAATGGAACACATAAAATATTGCAGAAATATGAAAACAGAAAATGCATAAAAGAAGGGATACATAGATATACATGGTTCACCTAGTTTGGGCTACGTCCACGAAGAAACATCCAACCCTTCCTTTTTATATTATCCAGCAAACTAAAGAGATACAACCTACAACAAATCCACTGTAATTCCCTCCTCGCTCTTAATATCCTCTCTCTTCGTCACTCAGAATATAGATCTACATAGACACAATACAATTCCCTCATATATAGTGAGGGGTTGATTTCTAGGGAAAAAAACCCTAAATTAAACATAACTTCTACCATCAGATCTCAGCCTAATGAATAGCCCAGATTGACTATGAAATTACAACATTTTACAAGGCAATTTTACATCTATTCTTCGCTTAGGGGGTGCTACCCTAGATCCCCCTACCAAGGGGGGCTCCCAAAAGGTCGTAGCTGCCCCCCGATGGACCCCCCTTGCAGCAAATATTTTACCGGCGGTGTTACAGTCCCATTTCGAACTGGGGTCCAATGTGGCGATATCTTTGAATATAGAAGACATTCAGGCTCCACACCCAACAATCTTCCACTTGCAGACTGATTATAGAAACTCCACGACTGATTCATTTGTTGGACAATGACTCCACTTTGGACGTGGTTATTTCTCATCTCCTTCATCATATTTGAAGACCAATTGAAACTGAGCAAATTCTCAGTTTCTCCCTAGTTACAACTTTTCTTAACATATCTACAAGATTCTGGTTAGTGTGTATCCTTTCCAGCTTCAACTGTCCATCTTCCAACACTGACCGTATGAAATGGCATTTGAGTTGTATATGCTTAGTCTTGGAATGAAATGCAAAGTTATTTGCAAGATGTATGGCACTCTAGCTGTCACTGTATATACTGCCCAACTCCTGCTTCTTACCCAATTCAACCAGAAACCTTTGTAACCAAATCATTTCTTTACTAGCCTCTGTAGCAGCAACATACTCTGCTTCTGTTGTTGAGAGTGCAACAACACTTTGCAATTTTGAGACCCAAATGATAGTTGTTCCACCTACAGTAAAAACCTAACCTGTTGTGCTCCTCCTGTTATCTCTATCACACACCATATTTGCATCAACATATCCCTGTAGAGCAATTTTTTAACCACAAAAGCATAGTTCTTGATTTGTGGTACCTCTCAAATACCTCAAAATCCACTTCACCGCCATCCAATGTTCTTTTCCTGGATTGTTCATGTACTTGCTTACAACTCCCAGTACATGTGAAATATCAGGCCTTGTGTAGACCATTGCATACATTAAGCTTCCAACTGCTGATGCATATGGAACTTTAGAAATATGAGCCATTACTTCATGACTCTTGGGACACTCCTCCTTACTTAATTTTAAATGGCTAGCCAAAGGTATACTAACTGTTTTTGCATTCTGCATATTAAACCTTTTCTATGTACTCACTTTGAGACAATTTTAATTTGCGATTCTTCCTGTCTCTAGTTATTCTCATACCAAGGATTTGTTTTGCAGCACCAAAATCCTTCATTGCAAATGACTTTGCCAATTTTCTTTTGAGCACATTTATTTCCTACATGTTAGTACCTACAACAAGCATGTCATCTACATACATTAACAATATAATATAGTTGCCATCATTTTTCCTTTTGAGATAAGTACAATGGTAACAATGACATCTAGTATAACCTTGTTCAGACATAAACCTGTCAAATTTTATATACCACTGCCTTGGAACCTATTTTAAGCCATACAAGCTCTTCTTCAACCTGCACACTAGTTTCTCCTTCCCTTTTACCTCATATTCTTGTGGCTGTTGCACATATATCTCTTCCTCCAAATCCCATGGAGAAAGGTCATGTTTACATCTAATTGCTCAAGATGCAAACCTTCATCTACTACTAGACTTAAAATAGTTCTGATTGAAGTCATTTTAACAACAAGAGAAAATATTTCATCAAAGTCTATACCATTTTTCTATGCAAACCCTTTCACCACAAGTCTAGCTTTATACCTTTTTCTACCTCGATCTTCTTCCTTCAACTTGTAAACCCATTTATTCTGAAATGTTGTTTTACCTACAGGAAACTAGACTAAGTCCCAAGTCTCGTATCTGCTAAGGATTCCATCTCTTCTTTCATGGCTTACTCCCACTTCTTCCTAGTTTCTACCTACACTACTTCTTCATAACATTCTGGTTCACCAGAATCAATCAACAATATATAATATAATGAAAGAGAGTATCGTTTAGGGGGTCTACTTCTCCTGGTAGATCCTCTAACACCACTTTCAAGTATTTGAAGTGCTTGTTGCTATTGTGGTTGTTGTTATGGATGTTGATCATTATGATTTTCAGGCACTATCACTTTTTCTATGATCTCGTCAAGCACTGTGTATTCTTTGTTTTCCTTTTCCTGTTTCTTTTCCTGCAGCTGATCCTTATACAAAACCTTTTCATTGAATATGACACCTCTGCTCCTAATGATTTTGTGTTTTTCATAATCATAAAAGTGATAACCAAAATCATTAACACCATATCCAATAAAGGTACATTTCTTTGATTTTGCCTCAATCTTTGTTCTATTTTCTTTGTTAATGTGGATAAAGGCTTCACAACCAAAAGTCTTTAAAAAATAGTAGTTTACGTTTTTACCTATCCATGCCTCTTCTGGAATACCACCATCCAAGGAACTTGAAGGCCATTTGTTTATAAGATAAACATCAGTATCTACAACATCTGCCCAATGTTGTAAAGGCAATCCTACATGCAATCTCAGGCACCTTGCACACTCCATGATTGTCATGTTCATCCTTTCTAACACGCCATTTTCTTGTGGTGTTCCTAGAACTGTCTTCACTCTACGAATTCCATTCTCTGAGCAGTACCTATCAAACTCTTTGCTGCAATAGTCACCTCCATTATCTGATCTGAGACACTTCAACCTTTTTCTTGTCTCATTTTCAACCAAAGCTTTCCATTTCTTGAAAGTATCAAATACATCAGATTTATTGTCAAATACAAATAAATCTAGTTTTTCTGTTGCATCATCAATAAATAACATTAAAATGAGAGCTAACAAGAGATATACCTGAGACAGGTCCCCATACATCTAATGTACAAGCCTCTAATTTTTCACTCTTCTTTTCTTTCCCAACTCTAAGGAATCTGACTCTCTTCTGTTTTCCATAAACACAATTCTCACATAATTTTAAATCAACATGTTTCAAACCTGGCAACAAATCTCTTGAGTGAAGAATCTGCATCCCCTTCTCACTCATGTGCCCGAGCCTATGATGCCACATTGCCATATCTTCTCTTGTGGAGGTTAAAGCATTTAACAAAATTATAAATACCATTACATAAGTACAATGTACCAACCTTTTCTCCTTTTTCTATTACCAGGGATCCTTTAGTGACCTTCCAGGTTTTATCTGTGAAAGTAGTTACGCAACCTTCATCTCCCAACTACCCTGTTGAAATCAATTTATTTTTTTCTGATTTGGAACATGCCTTACCTCCTTCAATAGCCATTGATTTCCATTCTATTGTTTTATGAAAACTGTATCCATTCCAACAATTTTACAGGGTTTATCATCAACCAATCGAACCTATCCAAAATTTCCTTGAACATAATCATGAAAATGTTTCTTATTAGGTGTGGCATGGAATGAGGCCAATGAATCTACTACCCAGGCATCAATAATATTTTCTAGTGAAAGAATCAAAGCATCTTGCAACACATCACCTGTTACATGTGCTTCATGATTAGTTTCTTACTACGTGTCTCCTTCTTTTCCCTTCTGAGACTTGCAGTCTTTCTTTAGGTGTCCTTTCTTCCCGCATTTCCAACACACTATCCCTAATCTAGACTTGGATCTGCATTTTCTTGACTTACTGTGATATCCTAGGCTCTTTCCTCTTTCCATTTTTCTTCCCCTAGTCTCTGTAGTCAAAGCATTACCTCATGTCTCACTGGAGCTTTTCCGTTGCATTTCCTCGTTAAGGATTGCATCGACAACATCATCAAACTTTAAAGTACTATATCCAGAGGTAGAGTTACTAATGGCCATAATTGAACCATTCCAACTTTCTGGCAATGAGCACAAAAATAACAGAGCCCTAACTTCATCATCAAAAGCTACCCCTATAGAAGTTAACTGAATTGTAACTGTATTAAAATCATTTAAATGGTTTGCAACAGATCCAGCTTCTGACATCTTCATATTAAATAAACGCTTCATAAGAAATACCTTATTTGAGGCCGAGGGTTTTTCATATAGTTTGGCAAATGTCGACATTAAACCCTCTGTTGTCGTTTCCTTTGAAATATTAAACACTACCAACGCCGCTAGGCATAGCCGTATTGTTCCAAGTGCCTTTCTATCAAGAATGTTCCTTTTTGTGTCTGTCATACTCTTCGGCTTCTTTGTCCTTCCTCTCAATGGTAGGTATAGATCTCTATGATACAGATAATCTTACATCTGCATCTTCCATAGTTGGTAGTTTTGGTCATTGAATTTTATGACCCTGAACTTATCATCCTCTGCCATTGCTCCCACTCAAACCAGGAACCCTTCTCTCCTATGAGTTTATCAGCCAAATAGACCTTCGGCTCGGGTACCAGTTGTTACAAAATTATATATTACAGAGCAATGGAACACATAAAATATTGCAGAAATATAAACACAAAAAACGCATAAAACAAGAGAGACACAGATATACGTGGTTCACCCAGTTGGGGTTACGTCCACAGAGAAACAACCAGTCCTTCCTTTTATATTATCTAGAAAACTGAAGAGATACAACCTACAGTAGATCCGCTGTAACACCCTCTTCATTCTCAATCTCCTCTCTCTTCCTCACTCAAAATACAGATATACATAGACGTAATACAATTCCCTCATATATAGTGAGGGGTTTCCTTCTAAGGAAAAAGACCCTAAATTAAACATAACTTCTATCGTCAGATCATCTACCTAATGAACGACCCAGATTGACTAGAAATTACTAGACCTTTACAAGGTAATTTTACATCTATTTTTAGCTTCAGGGGCGCTCCCCTCGGATCCCTACATAGTAGCCATGCTTTTCCTGTGTCTAGTCATCATCTCAAATTCTTGTGCTTGTTTTTTTTGGTGTAGACTGCATAATTGAGAGATTTTTACTTTTGATCATATACTCTAATTTTTCAATGGGAATTTATGTCTAATAATGTGGTGATTGTGCATGATTTTTTTTAATTCCTACATAGCGGTTGTGATATGACATTCATCAAAAGGTAACAATTTTTTTCAGTCTGGATTATTTTTCATTACTCTGATGCCAAAACACAGAAATCCCTCTTGGGTTATGCATGCATTTTATTCTTGGGATTTTATATTGGCAATTCCTCTATTGTTTGTTGTAATACATTTGAAATTAAACATGCGGTGTTGTTTGTGGTGTAATAATACATTTGAAATTCAACATGAGGTGTTGTTTGTGGGGTAATATATTATTCTTAAGCAACACCTCTTATTGATCAATTCTTTGAATCTTTTTGTATTTGATGTCATGATCCCTAGCTATTCCTGTTGTAATGGAGATCATTCTCACAAGCATTATTACATGCTTAATGTACTGTCTTGATACAATGACCTAATTATGTTTTTTTATTGTTGAAACTCCATTGATATTATTGTCAAGTTTTCATTGGTTCTATTCAATTGTAATCAATGCCTCATGAGTTTGTGATTCTAGAGCATGTGATAAACTAGGGGAGGGAAGCTAGTATTGGAATGGGGACCAATAGCAAAGATAGAACCTGACCTCTGAAGCTACAATAAATCAGAACACAGCATGCCAACAACACATTATAAAAGTGGTATTAAAATAATGAAGAATGTTCACAAGTTTAAAAATAGTCCATAAAATCACTAGGCATACAATTGTCTAGAAAGTGACTCTTAGTTCACTACCGATTCAGATTTAAACAGGAACGCAAAAAAATTACAGAGATAACCATAAATACAGATATGCAGCGGAAATAATACTTCATTTCATTAATGTAAAATATTGAAATATGCTTACAAGCAGAAATGGAAATAAACTAACTCAGACGATGGTAGCTTATCTCCGAGAAGAGATGTGGCTGCTACATGCCTCTAAACTGTCTTACAATGAGGCTTGAAGGCCTATTTATTGTTGAGAAACAATGGAAAACCCTAAAAATCCAAAAACCTAACTCCAGGAGATGAAGCGCCAAACTGTGGGCCCCGTTTGGGTAAATTGGTACATCAACTTCCTGGGGTCGTAACTTTGGCATACGATGTCTGTTTGACGTGCACAATACCTCATTAGAAATATATATATCAGGACTACAACTTTTGGATGAGAAACATGGCCCATGGACCCATGTTGCTCCTAATTTCCCCAAGAAACGTTGTTTATGGCCTCAAAATAGCTTCGGAAGTTCAAGACCCGAAACAATTGCTAAAAATAGTAACCTGTGCTGCAATTAAGGAAACTGAAAAATTGAAAGAAACAATGGTGGGCATCCAAGTGGAATTGGCAGGTGGCCACCAATATCCATCTGGATCATTCCTCCCCCATTAGGAAGAAATGGCCCCCATTGCATTAAGTTCCTCCATGAGATGAGGAAACTTTTGCTAAACTTGGTCCCTGGTGAGCCACTTGCCCTGGTGACAGAGTTGGCCTACTTTGACAACTCAATACAGTTAGATCTTCTATTGGTGAGTGTGCTTGATCTGTGTTTCCATGATCCGATCAGTTGTAGCTTTTTCCATGCAATTTGGATTTAACTCTGTTGGCTTGATCTGTTTTGCAATGTTGGATGTGTCTAGTAATGGTGGAAAGTATGGCCAAAGGCGGTCCACATTGAACACTGGGTGCAGGCCAAGGAATTGGGGAATACTGAGCTCAAATTCATTGTCTCCCATAGCCTTGGTAATGGTGTAAGGCCCTATCATAGTGGTATAAGTTTCCAATAGGCTTTGGTAAGGCGTTCCTTTTGCAAATGCAACTAGACTTTGTCGCCCACTTGGAACTTGTGTGGCACTCGATGTTGATCATGTCACTACTTGTACTTGGCATTTGATTTCTCTAGAATGTCATGGACCTACTTGCGTATATGTTTTATGTGCTCAATGAAGTTGTTTGCCTTATCTTTTTTAGACTAGACATGAGACGAATCTGCTTGAGTCGCTGCAAAATGGGACATAATGGTTGGAATCCCAAGCCCACCTAAAATGGGATATGGTGAGTCGAGCTATGGAGAGCCCAGTTATAGTTGTACTGAACATAGGGAGGCTCTCATCCCATGTGCGTGGATGCTTTGAGTTGTACATGTGTAGAATGCGTACGATCATCCTGTTGACAACCTCTGTCTCACCATCAGTTTGGGGATGGAAGGTTGTGGACTTAGTGAGTTTGGTGTCCAGCATCAACTAGAGACTAGACCAAAATGTATTAAGGAACCTGCTATCCCAATCTGAGATGATAGATTGTGGGATCCCAAAGTGTACCTGCACTCATTCAAAGAAGATTTTAGCAGTGGCTTCTACTGTGATATTATTCTTGTAGGCCACCATAATGGCCATCTTCAAGAGCCTGTCGACGACCGTAAAAACACAGTTGTTTCCATGCTTAGTAGAAGGAAAGCTCGACATGCAATCCATGGAGATGGATTCCCAAGGTCGACTAGGGGTAGGAAATGGAGTATAGAGGCCTTGCTTCTTGATGGTTGATTTAGCAATGGCACAAGTAGTGCAGGATTTGATGTACTTCCCGACATCCTGTCAAATATTTGACCAATAGAAATACTTCTACAGCACTGTCACCATTTTCTCGACCTCGAAATTCCGAGCTACCCAACTGTAGTGTGCTTCCCAAATCATCTTGGCACGCTCGCTTGAAGGAACACAAATGTGACCCAGGTGGCATAACAGGGCATCCTGGAGGTGAAAATCTAGAACATGTTGACCCTCTAAGAGTGTCTCGTATGTGTGGCCGAGTTCTGGGTCGCTTTTGTAGAGAAGTGGCCAATCAGTAGTCTCATGCCCACAAGATTTGAGAACGGTGGTTAACTCCATGATCAGTGGTCGACTAAGGGAATCTGCAACATTATTGGTGTTTCCCTTCTTATACTTGATATTCAAACGAAATTGTTGCAGGTATGTGGACCACTTTTGATGGTGATCATTTTGCAACCTCCCTTGGGTCTGTACAAACTACAGGGGCTGATGGTCTGTGTGGATGACCGTTTCCTTCCCCAAAATGTAATGCTTCTGTTGTCGGTAAGCCTACACAGTGGAATACATCTCTTTGTCATAAGTGGGATACTTATAGACTCTGTCTGAAAGTGTCCCACTATGATATTCCACTGGATGCCTATGTTGAGTAAGGACTGCCCCAATAGCATAGTCAGAGGCATCTATCTCAATCTCAAATGGTTGTTGAAAGTATGGTAATGTGAGCATTGGTGCCAAGCAGAGGCGATGTTTCAACTCCTCCCTTGGTGACTTGAATCAAGGGCCAAGTGATATGAGAAAATCCCAACACGAACCTGTAGCAAAAGTTGGAAAGACCTAGAAAGCTACAGAGCTCTGTCAGAGTGGTTGGAGATGGCCAATCCTGAATGACTTGGATCTTGGCTAAATCCACATGCACCCCCCGTTTATCAATAATGTATTCCATATACTGAACTTGGGTCATGCCAAAAGTGCATTTCTCCAAATTGGGACATAACTTGTGTTGCTATAGTGTTTGGAGAACCTATCGGATGTGGTGGAGATGCTCTTCCCAACTCTGGCTGAAGATCAGGATGTCATCCAAGTATACCACTACAAATGAGTTGGTTAATGGCCACAAGATGTCATCCATTAGCCTCATGAAGGTTACAGGAGAATTCGTTAACCTGAAAGGCATAACCAACCATTCGGAGAGGCCCTCCTTGGCTTTGAAGGCAATCTTCCACACATCGGAGGGTTCAATTGGTACCTAGTGATATCCTGACTTCAAATCGATCGTGTTGAAATATTTTTCCCCGTTAAGTTGGTTCAGAAGGTCATCAATTAATGGGATCGGGTACCTATTCTGGACAATGATCTTCTTCAGCACCTGATAGTCAATATAGAGTCTCCAAGTCCCATCCTTCTTCTGTACCAACATAATCAGGCTTCCACAGGGTGATGAACTCAGTCGGATGTGACCTTTCTGTAGCAACTCTTGAATCTGCCTCTTAATTTGATTGTTCTCCAGAACGAAGCACTGATAGATTGGTCCATTGGGCAATGACGCACTGGGGTAAGATCGACGGAGTGCTTGACCTAACAATGCAGAGGAACCCCTGCAAGGGAGGTGAAGATGTCCTTGTACTCCTCCATGACCTTGTCCATCTGTAGTTGTCATTTGGATAGGCCCTGTTTGGAGGTCATGGCCACTATCTTCTTCTTTCCTTGAGGGTGTTGTAGAGCCTCTAACTTACACCTCATCATCCACTATTACCTACTGTTTTTCATCACTTACCTCTCTCTTTTGCCTCATTTTCAATGTAAAACCACCCAGATCATTACATTAGATGTCATTAAGCATGATCAAATGACCTTTGCTAATGTGTGACTGTTTTGTTTAGATTTTGACATATTTACAGGCATTCCGTAGCCATCTGCTGATTCCGCAGCCATCTGATGATCCCGCAGCCTTTTTGTTAATCTCAAGGTTCCACGTGTCATTTTGCCAAATGATCCACATGGGCACTTAGGAATCAAGGTGCTTGAGGTTCCTGTGCTATTTGTTCAGCCATCCACGTCATCTGTACCTCTGGTCAACAAGGGCCAAGTTACGGTCAACAAAGGCAGCTTAACGGTGATGCGTAAGCTGTTGGGTCACGTCAGTTCAAACGGTGACTTGTCCGTGTTACACGGGTTGTAGGGGACATAATCCAACTCTGGATTCAAATGCCCATAACGACCAGAACCTCCAGCTCATCCACGCAGGCTTATGACGTGTTATTGAACCTTAATTACGCATGACAGTTAGTTTATTTTTTAGTTTTAGCTATACGCATTAGGATATCTTTCAGATGCCTATAAAAAATTTCGTCTGCGTACACTTATGTTACTTTTAGTTGCTGTGTTTTATGAACTTGTTATAATTTTAGTGCATTCCCAGACTCTGTTTTAATAGTGCTGTTCTAACACTCTTGACTGTAATTTTCTGCACATGGAGTAATAGAAGCAGTGTTGTTCTGAAGTTTTCAATAACTTGAGTCTTCTTTGGGTTATATGAATGGAGGGCCCCTGTTCATGTTAGCATTGTATAGTATTTTATGTTCAGCATTTCCTTATTTCCATTTAGCATTTCCTTTTCTTGACACATGTACAGCGTAATTTACTTTCATGTTATTTCATTTCCAGCCTTTATTTTAAGCTGATCAACATTGTTCTTTTGCAGGTTTTTAACCCGGGATTGCTTGTGTGTTATGTATTTGCTTTATATCTAGTGGTAGTTTCAATTGAAAGATTCAAAGTTGCTGCCTTTTACTTTATTTTCATAGCTGATTTTTAGTTTTATTTCTCAAATCTGTCTGCTAACATATGAATGGTCTCTTTATTATAAAGTGTTTATCTTCTTGAGATTAGAATACTAATAACTTGCAGCTGACTTTCGGTACTTTCTAGACTAATCTTTAACTACTTTCTAATCATGCTTTACACAATACTATGTGTTAGAGGCAGAGAGTTAGAAAGAGCAAAACATTATAACTAGTCTTTAAAGTAGATTTTTCTCATTTTATCATTTCTTAGACTTATCTTTAGCTACTTCCTAATCGTGTCTTACACAGTACTATGTGTTAGAGGCAGAGAGTTAGGAAGAGATAAACATTATCATTTGTCTTTTAAGTGATTTTCTTACCTTTTATTTGCAGCAGCATGAATGGTGTCTAATGCCATTAGAAAGTGGTTCTTTGCTTTCAGTTCATTTTAATTCATTTATTTCCTTCAAGTTTTCCTTTTCAGCAAGTAGTTAGAACCACTAATCACACACCCTCACTCATCTAGAATTCACTCACACACACCATCACTCATCTGTTTATAAATACATCACTCCATCTTAGGAAGATAAATTAACCACAAACAACACCCCAAACGACAAAAAGCTCTAAGAGGTTGCTTAAGTACATATAGTACACCTTCACTTCATCAGCTTACGAGCCCCGGGTTGACAATTAATGACATCAATTTAGGAACACTAAATTGACTAAACATTTTGGCGCCGTTTCCGGGGAAGTGAAATTAAGTAGCCATATTCTTAAAAAAAAAAAAAACATAACTTTTCTCCCTACTTCTTCCCACTGCTTGTGCTCCTTTTCTTGTAGCATTTTTGTTAAAGCCTCAGCCTTGGCCTGCGACTTCTCTTCTCTCTCCTGGTCATCAGATGTTTCCTTGTCTTTCCTTCTTCCTATGATTGTTTGGCCACCCTTTCCTCCAATTTCTTGGTCTCTCTTAGCTTAGCATGAGTTTCCTGTAGAGAATTCTCAACTTCCTGTAGAACTGTCTTAGCTTTTTCTAGAACTGTCTTTGAGTCCATCATCTTGATTTTCTCTGTCTAGGTGAAGGCTTTTGGCTTCCTCATTCATAGATGATGGATCTCTTTGAAGGAGACTCTTCCTTTTGTTTAGTTGTGGTGTCCTCAATTGTAATTGGATCCTTTGACTATGGCTGGGGTCTGCCAACTTTTATGCGCATGCTCCTTCTTGCCTTAAAGTACATGGAAGGCTCCCTTTTTCGCTTCCCTTTCTGCTGTGGAGATGTGATTAAGGCAGCCAACACAGTTGTTGCCTCCCTGGACAAAATCTCGAGTGACTTATCCTTTTGTTGCTCTGTTTCCATACTTCTTGTAGAAAGTCCTGTGTTGATTGTTTTCAGGCTTTCTGTAGAAATTGTTTTCGGACTTCCTGTAGAAATTGTTTTCAGACTTCCTATAAAAAATATTTTGGCCTGTTTGGCTAGATGTGGCTTTCTTTTTAATTCCTGTTTGGTTGCCTTGGTTGTGCCCTCCTTTGTTTGGACTTTTTCAGTCCTCTCTACTCTATTTTGCAATCTTTTTTCTTGGGTGTTTGTGCCATTGTTCCTCCCACAATTTTAGGCTTAGCAATTTGGCCCATTTCTCCTTTTCCTCTCTATTCTTGTTGTGCCTGAGTGTCTTGCGTTTCTTCATCATTGGTTTTCTCACCATTTTCAATGTGTTCTTTCTTCCTCACTATTGGATGGGGTGATAGTTTTGGCCAAAACTCTGATATTGTCATCCAGAGACATGTTTTAGAAGATTTCCCATGATATGGGGACAATGTAGATGTGCAAGGCATCTTCTACTAATAATTTGATGAGACCATGATGGGCCAACTAGTCTGGAATCCCTTCATTCATTTTTGTGGCACATTCACTTAATGACTGTAGAAGAAAATAGGGAATGCTTAACTTCTTTTCTGGAGGTGAATCAATTCCATGTCTAAGTTCACACAGCAACCTGAAATGATAACCATGGATAATGCTAAATTATGAATCCCCCTAGCATGGTGAGAGTGCTCCCTTTTTCTTATGCTTTGGTTAGAAAAGGAAATGTTGTTTATGGTTTCCCCCTAGACTCAAGGAAGAATTCCTCGGCTGTTTGATATCAATGAACAATAATTCCCTGGTTTCAAGACTTTTGCTGCCCAAATACTCGGTTGTCTGTGTATAACAGGAAGACTTAGGTTTCCATAGACATGGTACAACACTTCAATTTTTACTCCCAACATACATACACACGTGCAACTTCAAATTTTTTTATGTACAGGCTAGCCCTCATAGTGCTTTATCTTTTCTAAAAGAGAAAAAATGTTTTAACAGGAACTGTGGAGGAGAATATTGACACAGAACCAACCAAGAAATTCCATGCAACACAGGAAAACTGTTGTTTTTGACTCACGGCATACTTGTCTCTAACCCTCCAATTCAAAATAGCTCAATTCATCACCTTTTTGGAGTATATCATGCATGGAAGAGTTTTTTTGATCCTACCTCTCTTGGGACTCCAAATTTGTCGAAGAAAAACAAGGCTTCTCTGTTTCGGAAGGCTATGTCATACTTCCTATAGAACTTCTTCTCGTAGAACTCCTGTCAGCTTCTGAAGGATGTCACTGCACCTTTGAATGAGCCCAGTATGTGGGAGAATTTTGGACCAGGGCGAAAAGCTCGGTGGAGGACAACAAGTTAACAGATTGTGCGAGTAGAGGACGCGTACTTCGGCTAAGAACGTTGCAGGTGCAAATGAATCAGCGGGTGGTGAGAGTCAGCTGAGCATTTTTTAATTACGACGTGATTTGTGGTGAGGGAGTGAAGTGGCCAGGGGTACGTGGCCACATGTAGATTGCGGTGCTATCATGAACTGCATGTTCTCTTCTTGATCAGTTGCACTGGAGTTCAAACAGCCAACACTCCCTGTTTTCTTTTTATTTTCACGTGAGTCGACTGTCCACGTATATTGCATGATTTACGGCTAAGCGCTGGAGAAGGCACTGTCAGGTTAACTTTGCTAGATTCATGACTTAATCCCACCATTTCATTCGTTTAAGCACTTTCGAATCATATTGATGCAAATAGAGCAACTGGTTTAGACGCATACCTGTAAGTCGACATGCTGCTTGGTCCTTTTTCCTACTGCATGCATTTGTTTTTGTGGTTGTATGATGGCTTGGTGGCTGATTCATGGCTATTTTTTCTTGTGCAGGTATCTTCTGGCTAGATCTAAGCTATAGGAATTTGTTTCCACGTTCAGATCTACACCCTCAAGCTGCTAATGTTGAATTTTTCCAAGACAGCAATTTGTTTTCTCCATTTCTCCCGAATGATAGATCAGATCGATCTAAAACTTTCTGAGCATGTTTCTATCATCATTATGCACCTCCGAGAGAGAAATGGTGGTCAATGGATGCATGGATTTCGAGAAAAATGAAAAATGGCTGAAGATTATAGAGGTTAATTTCTCAGAAACCATGCATCAGAATCGGCTGAAACTGCTTGGGTAGGTTACTATCACCCACATGCATATCCCCATTAAACAAGTTTTGAAACGGATGCACGGATATGAAGAAAATGCAAAAATGGCTGAAGGTGATGGAGGTTGATTTCTTGGAACCATGCAGTGGAATTGGCTGACATTTCTCTAGCATGTTGCCATCGTCCCTATACAAGTCCCCGTAAAACAGTTTTATAAATAGATGCACGGTTTTCAAGCTAGGGAAAAAACAAATTTCATCACTATGTATTTTTGCTTCCAAGCATTCTACAGTTTTTTTGCATGGTAACAAAAAATTAGCTTGGGTTGTGATGCAGGCACGAAAATGATGGAGGAGGAGTTTGAAGATTACAGGATGATTTATGAACCCTTTAGGAAACTATCATGTTTGCCAAACTGCCTTTTTGAAATCCATTTCTAGCTTCCTTTACTTTCTACAGGAACTTCTTGTAGAACACACGGTTTTTAGGAAAGAAGCACAATGAGATGGAAAAAATGATAGAGAAGGGCGAGGGATGGAAACAGGGGTGGTTGTAGGCTTAACAAACTGATCTCAACCATCACATTCCCCTCCAAAATCGAATTGGGCTTGCCTGAAGGTTCTACAAGATGTTTCTTGTAGAAATACAGAACTTCCTGTAGAAAACCCAGAACATCTTGTAGAAAGCCCAGAACTATTAATAGAAGGTGGAATCTCGACCTGAATGTGATTAAATCCAAGGAAAGGTAAGTGGCCATGGAGGGAGTGTCTGTAGGGATGTCCTGTAGCCTGGTACAGACCCCTATCCTCGTTTTTCTTGACCCTCCTTACCTGCAATGTATTCCCTACAACCTGCAATTATTTTACAGACATTAGGCCTATTTTCTCTTTTTTCTTTTTTTTTCCTTTTTTTTGAAAACAACTAGGGCACCTCATGGAGGTTTTCACCCTAATTTCCTGCCCTGGGCGACCCCAAGGGAGGTTTTCACCCAGGGATCTTATTCTCTTTTTCTTTTTTCTCTTTTTTCTTTATTTTTTCTTCTTTTTTCCAACCCATTGACCACCTCATGGAGGTTTTCAATCAATGAGCCAATCTAAGGCGCCTTCGGGGAGGTTTTCACCTTAGATTTTTATTTTCTTCTCATTTTCATTTTTTTCTCTTTTTCTCTTTTTTCTTTTTTTTTTCTACCCTACCCTACTTGAAAAACAAAATCATTTTCAGGTATAAGAATACTTCCAATGGAGCCATGTGCACATCGAGATTAGAAACAAAATGATGTGGAGGCTCGAAATGCATGCTTTGACGGGTATCCAGATTTCAGAGACCAAATGATTTGACTTTGAAGAGATTAAGAATATTGTAGAATTGAGGCTTCTGTGATCCATCATAGTTATAAGAAGAATTTCTATGTAAATCACATATCGAAAGACCTTTGTCGATGCGTTTCGAACCAACTAGTGTGGTTCATCGTCAGGACAAGTTGAAGAAACAAATCCAGTCTAGCAATTTAAATAGTCTAAGCAGAGACTCCAACAGTTAAAAATAATAACAGCTAATTTTTTACTTTAGGACTCAGGTCAATATTATTA
>APFE031398558.1:22888-79896 GCA_000404065.3 Pinus taeda | reverse complement strand
TTAATAATATTAATTCCTTGAGCTTCAAAAACAAACTCGATGAAACCAATTTGCTACATTCGTCCCTCACATATGGGATATGAAAACCTTCATCTTAGATCTCTCAGATTTATACACCATTTCAACAGATTGTACAACAGAAACATTATTGTAAAATGAAATGGGCAACTTGGGCAATGTGAAAATATAAGGCCTATGCATTTTTAGGTTACACAATGTTTTCAAGGTTGGAGTTGATCACATTAATTTGTAATACTTGTTTACACTTGGCAGGAAATCTAAATGAGCAAGTTGGTTATAAATTTTACTTTCTAGTAAAAGGATGGTGGCTTGAAATTATGCTAGACAATAAACAATAACTAAAAAAAATGTTTTCATAGATTATAATATTGTTTGATCATCCATTATAATATGAAAGAAAAATATGTGATTTTTCATAATATTACATATGCATAAATTTTGTGAGATGAATAAAAAAACCAATTGATCTATTATTTAAATTATGATATTAAATTGTGGCTTTTTATTGATTTAAAAAATTAAATCCTAAATTTATTAATATAATTTTTTATTTGTAATTTAATATTTAATTTTTAGAAAACTTTATTGTATTTATTTAAATTAATATTAAATTTAAGTTTATTATACTTATAATTACTATAATTTAATAATGATATGAACATTAATATCAAATTGATAATTAAATAAAAGAAGCGAAGGAAAAATTTTTTTTGTATATTTTAATATATTAATTTCTGAAACTAATTTATTTTGTATTTTCATTTAATTAATATTAGACTAAACCTTATTAATATTTATAATTACATTAATAATATTATGAATATAAATATCAAAATTTGATAATTACGCCGTAAGGCGTTTCTATTTGAAATGAATTGCCTTAGCCGCCGCCGTGTCCTATTGTTGATTGTAGATTTGTGGTGTTAGATGATTGAATGAATTGTGATCGTTGATCCAACAGATCCAAAACTGAATGAAGAAGCGGGACGGACGCACAGTCCAGTGAAAGAGATGGCGACGGGGCACTCACAGAATCAGAACCTATCAAAATACCACCACGGCCAAAGCTTGTTACGCCGAAGAAAATGGCGAAGCGGCAACCAGGACGAGTCCCCGAAGCGTTTTACCGTCGTGGGAGACAAACAGCCATGGCGAATTCGCATTGGAAAGGTCTCACGATCTTAAATTCACGGCCTTGGAGGATGGTGGGGACCTTTAAAAAGCACGTGATTTTGGGGAAAAAAAGTGCGGAGAATGGAATAACCAGGATTTTTTCTTTTAATTCGCGTGAACGTCGGTGCCTAATATTCAGAGAGTTATTTTTGAGCCCTGATCTTTGCAGCACAAAATCAAAATCAAAAGATCAAAATGTATGGGTTTCTCAATTGTAATGCAACCCTAGCCTAGCCATTGTAGAGGAACCAGATTTGTAAAGGGTTAGTGTTTTATAGTTTGTCCCAGGTGCCAATATCAGCCCCAAGTATGTTTTAACTCTGTACAGGTCCCAGATTTTGTGCAAATTTACTATGCGTAGTTAGGCATTTGAAGTGAAATAGTCGTAAACAATTTAGAAGAAATTACTTCAATTCTTGGCAGGTTGGAGCAGTTTTTGCTAGTGCTAGAGATAAAAATATTGTACTGTTTGTTGGAAACTGTTTAGTTCTTCCGGGTCGTGATTTCTAGACATAATTATTTTGTTTGGATTTTTTTCAGCAGTCCTCACTTGCTGCTGCCAGAGCAGACAACTTTTACTATCCCCCAAAATGGACTCCACAGCAGCTACTGGAATATTTATTGTTATTTCTATTGTTATTTTTTCCTGAAAGTCTTCTGTAATTTCATACGAGAGCTGCATTTATACCCATTTTTTGTAGAATTTTCTCTGTAATTTTAATATTCTTATAACAATTCTACCATTCAGTTGAATTTATTAAATCATTATGAATTTCTTAATCACCAGGGCTCATTGAACAAGTTTCATGGACAATATGCTTTGCGGGAGAGAGCAAGAAAGATAGATCAGGGCATTCTAATAATAAGGTAGATGGTTTATTTGGATTCTAATGAGCTATGCGAAGAGGCTTATAGCTTCCTATTTGCTCTAATTTATCTCTTGTAGACATCAAATATGTTTATGATTTCATTTCATGTTCTGTGAAGAGTTGTTTCAACTAATAGAAATCTGGTAGATGTGAAATTGAGATGGGTTCATTGTCTGCTTTAATTGTGTAGACTCTTTTGGATTTCTCCTCTATTCACAGAATCCCTTGATATTTGATCATTCGAACTTGTTGCCAGTACATTCATATACATTCTTTCATAAACTTTCTGTATTGCTTATTGTATATACCCAACAAGAATTTTTTGTTCTTTTCAACTCTCTATGTGATTGCGTGGAACAAATATAACCTTTGATTGGATGTAATTTAGTGGACATAGTTGTATTTTGATTTTGATGATAGATGACATGAATTGTTCAAATGATAATGATCAGTAATTACTAATAATTTTGGTGTTGGTGTTAATGTTGTCAAGTATTATACACATATGATATGCTGAACTCTATGAGATTATTGTTTTATGTTATGATGTATCTTTGTATAGACAAGAATTAGCCCTTAGTTGAATTATACAAATCATTGGTTGAATTTTGCACTAATGCTTTTATATATGAAAAGTGTTGTCAATTGATCTAATTTGTTAATGCTTTCTGAATTTTTGTCTTAAATATACAGATTCAAAATGCCTTTCAATATCTGGTGTGGTGGTTGCCAATCTATGATTGCAAAGGGTGTTCGATTCAATGCTGAAAAAAAGCAAGTTGGAAATTATTACTCTACAAAGGTATGCGTTATCAAAGTGGAATTTGTTTTACTTTACTTCGTACTAAATGCAATAATTAAGACTATTTGGGTAAGTGCTTTGAGATCAAAGTCTCAAGAGTAATGAGAGTGGGAAATGGCAAGAAAGATGCAGGTGTGAGAGGAAGAAGAAAATTTCTAAGAATTTGAAGAAAGGGGATGGCAAGAGATTACCTATTACCATAATCCTAAATGTTGTGGTTTTCTTGTTTCTTTACAGATATGGAGTTTCACTATGAAGGCAGCGTGTTGCAAACAGGAGATAGTAATCCACACTGATCCAAAGAACTGTGAATATGTTATAATTAGTGGAGCAGAACGTAAAAATGAGGAGTTTGATGCAGAAGATGCAGAGACTCTTGCCCTTCCTGCAGATGAAGGTCTAGTTTTTCGTCAAAATTGCTCTTTTATTTCAGCGTGCAAATTTGCTTTCCCTTTCATTATCATGTCTTGTCTTTTGCTTGTACTAGCTAAATATAATATTTATCAGCTTGGAGAAAGGTATTCTTTGCAGAGAGGGGGAAGCTAGCAGATCCCTTTTATCGTTTAGAACATGAAGGAGAAGATCTACAGAAAGGAAAAGAGGCTGAGCCTTTCCTAGTACGCCTCCAGTGTTCGTCTGATCTTAAGCATGCAGATGACTATTCTCGTAACAGATCCATGAGAGTTGAAATTAGAGTGAGTCATGTACTTTATAAATGTTTATTGTTTTTTCTTTTAGTAGTGTCTAATTTCATTTGGATTCCCTTTGATTTAAAAGTTGGTGTTAGCTTTTTCAAATTTAATATATTGACTGTTTACATTTTTACTATCCTTCATGATTCACTATATTTGGAAGAGTAAAAAGAAACGTGTTGCTGAAGAAACTGCTCATTCAAGAAAGAGGGGGTTAGGCATAATATTGCTTCTCGTCTCCAAACAAGATACAGAAGAGAACCATAAATTGTAAGTTGTAAATGCAGCAGAGACACACAAGGCATAATTTTTGAAGACCTTCTAAGTGCCTTCGATCCTCAAAGTTATATGCCAATGTACTAGATCTAGTTGTCACCATCCAGATCCCTAGCTCCAAGATAACTAAATTTTGCAAGCAAGTCCACTATTTTATTGTATGTCCTGGACCACGTTAGATTACAAAGCATTTACTTTTTTTTTAATGAAACACAAGGCTCCATTTTGCAAATCCATATCTTTTGGTCCCATATGTTCCAAGTGATATAATCATATATCAAGGCTCGTGACTACCCAATTCCAAAGTTATTCTGATGTCTACAATCATTGTCAATAATTTAGCAACACCTGGTTTTAATTCTAGAGAAATATCGTTCCTCCAACTACTATGGTTTCTTTTACCTTCTTCATCACAAAATTTAAAAGTCCGTTTACTTGTTTTTGAATTTCTAATATAGCACATGCCTTGATTTTCTACTTTTATTGACACGTTTTCTCCAGTTGCAGTTTTTTTATCACAATCTACCCCTCATATTTAATCCAGATCCTCTACTTAGTCATATCCAACATTTTGGCAGATATGGGATTTGCAAAGAAGATGGCAATGATTGAAATCTATTTATGAGATCTTGGAAGAAAATCCTACTCCTGGGAAGTTGAATTCTCCAAATGATATATTTGCAGAGAATATCATCAGGAGATTAGGCCAACAATGATGTAGGTATTGCAGATTTTGAGTGGAGAAGCTCTAGTTCCTCATGTTCCTCGGGGCAAGCCTAACAAGTTATTTCATTCTAACCTTCTTTTGAGTCTTCAAGACGTTGTATCTAATTGTGATCAGAGCCAGGTTTCCAGTTTGTCCATGAGCATCAAGGACTATACTTGAATGTGATTGATAATCTTTTAGAGTTCAGTGAATTCATTTTGATGAGAAAGAAATGAGCAGAATGTCGCTAGTTGGATTTCTCTGTTCACATCCCAATCCTAGAGCTAGATCGACAATGATGCAGGTACTACATATTTTGAGTGGAGAATCTCCATTTCCTCATGTCCTTCAGCGCAAGCCTAGCATGTCATTTCATTCTAACCATATTCTGAGTTTACGAGTTCTGTCTATTTCTTGAATGACTTGAGTTCTACACTATGACATGTCCATCCGCTTCTGGTGTAATCACTTATCCCAAGTTGAACTAAGGTTCCATTGTTTATTAGTATGATTCATTTTTCTACATTGTTTTGTTGCTTCATGTATTGTACATGCCCATAACAGGAAATGCATAATGCAACTTCCTCATGAAAAAATATAAAAAAAATTCGCTGAGAATATTTTGAAAGAGGTAATATATTGTGGATGCCAATTTGGTTTTTGATGAAGCTTTGATTTTCATTTCAATGAGCTTAATTGTGGCATTTCCAACCACATAAACAGAATCAAATGCCTTCTGTTGTTTCAGTTTTGATTTGATCTTAATGAGCTTCATTATGGTGTTTTCAATCACAGGAATGAAACTTTAAGAATCCCATATTTTTTATTAAACTCTAATTTTTGATCATATTGACATTAGTTATGGCTATTATAGGCATAGAAACTAAATTTCAAGAATCTGAATTTTAATCTTGATCTTAATGAGTTTAATTATGGTGTTTTTTATCACAGAAACCAAATCTCAAGAACACCGGAGTTTGATTTTTATCTTAGTGAGCTTCATTATGGCATCATCAGTCATAGAAACGGAACATCAAGAACCTCATGTCTTTGATGAAATTTTTGTTATGATCTTAATGAGCTTATTTATGGTGTTTTAAATCAGAGAAACGAAATCTAAGAACCTGATGCTTTTGATTTCCACATGCACATCTACTCCCTTCTGCATCAGCATCATAGAAAGAAAGCATTCCCTTTCCAAATACGTCCCAATTCTCTGTTGTATGTTTCAGGGGAATGGGTCTGTGGGGATACATTGGGGATTCTCCTGTTCTTTATTTTGGGTTCCCATTCTGCCCCCAGGTTTGAGCAAGGTGCCCATTCTGTCTACCACTTGGCCTATCCTGGAGGCAAAAGTTTTTAAAATTTCCAATAGATAGAAGGTGCGGAACACCACAGAAATGAAATCTTAAAATCCCCATTGTTTTGGTTAAATTTTGATTTTATCTCATGAGCTTAAAATGTTGTCAGATGTGGAATCCTAGGAACTCTGGGCTTTTGATTGATTTGATTTTGACCCTAATGAGCTCACGTATAACATTTTCAATCATAGAAACAAAATCTTGAAAACACATTGTCTTTTATTAGATTTTGATAAAAACCTCATGTTCTTTATTGCATTTTGATTTTTTAATCTAGGAGAATAGGCATTTTGATAAAATTGCAATATGAGGTTTATTTCAATTACCTTAGGATACTTCGATCATAATGAGCTGCATGGTTTATTTCAATCACAGAGAAGAAAACTCAAAATCCTGATGCTTTTGAGTAACTTTTGGTGAAAAGCCATATTTAAATATTTTTCTTAAACACAATATTTGATTCTAGGAGAATAGGCTTTTTGTTTTGTTTCAATCACAATTCCAAGTTTGTTTCACTTATAGCTCTGACCTTAAGGCAGTTTCAATGACAGGAATGTTACACACGGAGATATAACACAGGAATGGGTAATATTTGTATTAGCAAAAAGCCACAGCTGAGCTGGGCAGCTTAGCGCAATACAAAAAAAAGATGTTGTCAACAAAAACCACCATATCTATCTAGTTGTATGTGTCGGGTATAGAATATCCAAATCATCATTTCACAGAGTATTTAAAAAAGTTTTTGCTAGGATGAACTCTATAAAAGACACCTAAAATTGACATTGTTTTACATAATATGAAATACTAATGAAAAACATGCTTGCTGAGAGCTTCATCTTGATTGGTATTAGTGGGGTGAGATTCCTGATAATCGAAGTCCATCTCTTCAATCACTTGTTGAGGTCAAAAACCATATAACTATCGTGGAGCATTCAGCTTCCAAAACTTGGATTTGCCTCCTCTTCTGCACAAGAGTGTCTACAAACTAAGTTTAAGAACCCCAAGATTTTGATCAAGATTTATTATCATTCCAATGAGCTTAATTATGGCATTTCCAACCACAGAAACGGAATCAGACGCCTGCTGTTGTTTCAGTTTTGATTTTGATCTTAATGAGCTTCATTATGGTGTTTTCAATCACAGGAATGAAACTTTAAGAATCCCATGTTTTTTTATTAAACTCTAGTTTTTTATCTTAATGAGATTAGCTATGGCGATTATAGGCATAGGAACTAAATTTCAAGAATCTGAATTTTAATCTTGATCTTAATGAGTTTAATTACGATGTTTTTTATCACAGAAACCAAATCTCAAGAACACCCGAGTTTGATTTTTATCTTAGTGAGCTTCATTATGGCATTGTCAGTCACAGAAACAGAACATCAAGAACCTCATGTCTTTGATGAAATTTTTGTTATGATCTTAATGAGCTTATTTATGGTGTTTTAAATCACAGAAACGAAATCTAAGAACGTGATGCTTTTAGGCTTTGTTCTTAATGAGTTCTATTATGCTGCTTTCAATCACAGAAGAGGCTCTTTTGAAACCGTTGCAATGTAAGTTTTATCTCAATTACCTTCGAGGGTTCATTCTTAATGAGTTCCATTATGTTGCTTTCAATCAAAGAAGAGATTTAAAAGACTCAACATTTTGTTTAAAATTATTTTGGAATAGGCTCTTTTGAAACAGTTACAATGTAAGTTTTATTTCAATTACCTTTGAGGCTTCGTTCTTAATGAGTTCCGTTATGTTGCTTTCAATCACGGAAGAGATTTAAAACACTCAACGTTTTGTTTAAAATTATTTTGATTTATTTGACCTTAATTACAGTGTTTTCAATCATAGAAATGAAATCTTAAAATCCCCATGCTTTTGGTTAAATTTTGATTTTATCTCCATAACTTAATTATGTTGTCATATATGGAATCCTCGGAACTCTATGCTTTTGATTGATTTGATTTTGACCCTAATGACCTCAGGTATGAAATTTTCAATCATAGAAACAAAATCTTGAAAACGCATTGTTTTTTATTAGATTTTGATAAAAAAAACTCATGTTCTTTATTGCATTTTGATTTTTTAATGTGGGAGAATAGGCATTTTGATATAATTGCAATCTGAGGTTTATTTCAATTACCTTAGGACACTTCGATCATAATGAGTTGCATGCTTTCTTTCAATCAAAGAGAAGAAAACTCAAAATCCTGATGCTTTTGAGTAATTTTTGGTGAAAAACCATATTTAAATATTTTTTATTAAACACAATATTTGATTCTGGGAGAATATGCTTTTTCTTTTGTTTCAATCACAATTCTAGGTTTGTTTCAATTATAGCTCTGACCTTAAGGTAGTTTCAATGACAGGAATGGTACACACAGAGATATAAAACATAAATAGGTAATATTTGTATTGGAAAAAAGCCGCAGCTGAGCTAGTTAGCTTAGCGCAATACAAAAAAAGATGTTAACAAAAACCACCATATCTATCTAGATGTATTTGTTGGGGATGCTTTCGATTAAATTTTGATTTTGATTTTAATGAGCTTTATTATGGTGTTTTCTATCACAGCAACGAAACCTTAACATCCCCATGCTTTTGATTTTGATCTAATTAACTTAATTATAGCGTTTTCGATAATAGAAACCAATTCTTGCATTCGATTAAAGTATGGTTTTGATCTTAATGAGCTTAATTATACCATTTTCAATCATAGAAACATAATCTCAAAGCCCCACTTTTGATTAAATTTTGTTTTTGATCTTATTGATCTTAATTATGGCGTTTTTAATCACAGAAACAGAATCTTTTTCTATGAAATTTTGATTTTGTTTGTAACAAGGTTAATTATGGCATTTTCAATCACAGAAATGAAACCTTAAGAACCCCATGCTTTTCATCAAGCTTTGATTTTCATTCCAATAAGCTTAATTATGGCATTTCCAACCACATAAACAGAATCAAACGCCTGTTGTTGCTTCATTTTTGATTTTGATCTTAATGAGATTCATTATGGCGTTTTCAATCACATGACATGCACATCTACTCCCTTCTGCATTAGCATCATAGAAAGAAAGCATTCATTTTCCAAATACGTCCCAATTCTCTGTTTTAAGTTTCAGAGGAATGGGCCTGTGGGGGATACATTGGGGATTCTCCTGTTTTCTATTTTGGGTTCCCACTCTTCCCCCATTTCTGAGCAAAGTGCCCATTCTGTCTACCACTTGGCCTATCTTGGAGGCAAAATGTTTCTAAAAATTCAAATAGATAGAAGTTGCGGAACACCACAAAAATGAAATCTTATAATCCCCATGCTTTTGTTTAAATTTTGATTTTATCTCAATGAACTTAATTATGTTGTCAGATATGGGATCGTAGGAACTCTAGGCTTTTGATTGATTTGATTTTGACCCTAATGAGCTCAGGTATGACATTTTCAATCATAGAAATAAAATCTTGAAAATGCTTTTATTTTTATTAGATTTTGATAAAAACCTCATGTTCTTTATTGCATTTTGATTTTTTAATCTGGGAGAATAGGCATTTTGATATAATTGCAATTTTAGGTTTATTTCAATTACCTTAGGACACTTCGATCATAATGAGCTGCATGCTTTCTTTCAATCATAGAGAAGAAAACTCAAAATCTTGATGCTTTTGAGTAATTTTTGGTGAAAACCCATATTTAAATATCTTTTATTAAACACAATATTTGATTCTCGGAGAATAAGCTTTTTGTTTTGTTTCAATCACAATTCCAAGTTTGTTTCAATTATAGCTCTGACCTTAAGGCAGTTTCAATGATAGGAATGTTACACACGAAGACATAAAACAGAAATGGGTAATATTTGTATTAGAAAAAAGCCATAGCTGAGCTGGGCAGCTTAGCGCAATACAAAAAAAAGATGGTGTTAACAAAAACCACCATATCTATCTAGCTGTATGTGTTGGGTATAGAATATCCAAATCATCATTTCACAGAGTATTTAAAAAAGTTTTTGCTAGGATGAACCCTATAAAAGACACCTAAAATTGACATTGTTTTACATAATATGAAATACTAATGAAAAACATGCTTGCTGAGAGCTTCATCTTGACCCGTATTAGTAGGGTGAGATTCCTGATAATCAAAGTCCATCTCTTCAATCACTTGTTGAGGTCACAATCTATATAACTAACGTGGAGCATTCAGCTTTCAAAACTTGGATTTGCCTCCTCTTTTGCACAAGAGTGTCTATAAACTAGGTTTAAGAACCCCACGCTTTTGATCAAGCTTTGATTTTCATTCCAATGAGCTTAATTATGGCATTTCCAACCATAGAAATGGAATCAAATGCCTGTTGTTGTTTTAGTTTAGATTTTGATCTTAATGAGCTTCATTATGGCGTTTTCAATCACAAGAATGAAACTTTAAGAATCCCATGTTTTTTATTAAACTCTAATTTTTGATCTTAATGAGATTAGTTATGGCGATTACAGGCATAGAAACTAAATTTCAAGAATCTGAATTTTAATCTTGATCTTAATGAGTTTAATTATGGTGTTTTTGATCACAGAAACCAAATCTCAAGAACACCCGAGTTTGATTTTTATCTTAGTGAGCTTCATTATGGCATTGTCAGTCACAGAAATGGAACATCAAGAACCTCATGTCTTTGATGAAATTTTTGTTATGATATTAATGAGCTTATTTATGGTGTTTTAAATCAGAGAAACAAAATCTAAGAACCCGATGCTTTTGATTTCAATGCAGACACACGACATGCACATCTACTCCCTTCTGCATCAGCATCATAGAAATAAAGCATTCCTTTTCCAAATACGTCCCAATTCTCTGTTTTAAGTTTCAGGGTAATGGGTCTGTGGGGGATACATTGGGGATTCTCCTGTTCTTTATTTTGGGTTCCCACTCTGCCCCCAGTTTTGAGCAAGGTGCGCATTCTGTCTACCACACTGCCTATCCTGGAGGCAAAAGTTTTTAAAAATTCCAATAGATAGAAGGTGCGAAACACCACAGAAATGAAATCTTAAAATCCCCATGCTTTTGGTTAAATTTTGATTTTATCTCAATGAACTTAATTATGTTGTTAGATATGGAATCCTAGGAACTCTAGGCTTTTGATTGATTTGATTTTGACCCTAATGAGCTCAGGTATGACATTTTCAATCATAGAAACAAAATCTTGAAAACACATTGTTTTTTATTAGATTTTGGTAAAAACCTCATGTTCTTTATTTGAGCAGAATAGCAAGCAAGAAGTATGCGTCTCCAACTACGCATAAATCTCCAATGGTGTTCAGTATGCCATCATTCACCATGCATCTTCCACTAACAATATATAAATCCCCATGGAAAATGTAACTTCATTTCCATTCATTCCAAATTCATTTTAACACAACTCACTTGCGAAGTATTACTAATAAATTTCCACAACCGATTTACATAATACAAATTCTAACAAAATATACATTTCGTAGGTTCATTACTGCTTCTTCAGGTCTTCGATGCCTCCAACAAGTTTTGATACAATGTCAAATATGGAATGACAAGCACAAAGTTCTTTAGAATATTATATTTACTATTTGTATTTTCCATTTGAAACTTGAAAAAGGATGTTTCAAAATCAAATACCATTTTGATAGTTTATGTCTTCACAACCCATTCATTATCAATGGGTTTTAACATATTTTGTTAACAAAATCAATTTATTTCAATGAATATAATACATGTTTTCAATATGTCTTCATATTAATTAGATTTCTTGTTTTATTAATGATTACTTAAATAACCCTATCCAAATCGATAAGGATACGGAGTTCTTGTTCGCGTTTCGCGTGAATTCATTCCTTTACCTTCACCTTCAACTACGCAACTTCAATCCAGATATGAAGGTGTCTAAACAAGTTCAATGGACATTTAAGACTACTTGCATTCTATTTCGTAGCCACTTTAACCCCCAAATATGCTTTTCGACATGGCTTCCTCAAATTAAAACTCAAATACATCGACTCTTTCTTTCAAAAAAGCCCATAAAAGTCCATTCACATTTCAATATTCTTCCACACACTATGCCTTACGGCGTTTCCTTTGCAACATTAAGTGCAAATTCTAGTCATATTTTGGTGAAAGTGATCGACCAAAGCGGAGGGACGAAATGGCATAATTTCAAAAGTCGAAAACTCAGCTTTGTATAACCGTCGTCAACATATAACATTTATGTGTCAATTAATGTTGGTATTATGAATTATTTAATGTTGGTGTGGTGGTTTAGTTTTAAATCGTTAAAGATTAATTTTTTAATTTGAGATCGAATAGAGGACTACTAAAAGAGAAACACACATTAATTATAATGAACATAAATACATAATTTGGATTTTTTTTCAGAAAATTAAGTTGGAAAATGAGGTTATTTGTTTTGTTTTTTTTTGTGGAATTGGATTACACATTTCAGATCTATGGTTTGTGGATTGTTATACAATATAAATACTTTTTATTATGTTTCCTTTTTATTTACACTTAATTACTCTATTTTACTATGAAACAAAAAGCACTTGAATAGATTGGAACCCTTTTCATCATATTGGCCCAATTATAACATAATTTAATAGCAAGCAATGAGTTAAATTTAACCCATTCAATCTCTAACATGAATTACAACTCAACCCTTCAAGAGTCTTCTTCATAGTACCCACATAGATAACTTATTTACTGTGAGTAATGGGCCTGACCTGGGATCTTCTCAAATTATGGTAGTCAATCATGATAGATTAATTTCCAAGAGGTATAACTTTGTCATATTATTTATGATTGAGACAATTTTTTTGCCACTCAAAAGGTACCAGTGTGTAGATTATGTATTGAGATCCTTACTATGTTTGAGGGAGAAAAAAGTGGCCATTTAAGGCCTCAAAATGGATCCTAATATTTTATCGCTAATATTCCAAATTGTTGGTAAAAATGACATTGCTACTTGATTCATCCAATTTTTCACTCTAAAAAGATCGACATATAAGTTAAATATATATAATGATCCAATTATCGAGAGACAAAATTGACCCACTTGTAAATAGGAGGGAACATCCCTAACCGAGGTTCTTTAATAACCCAAGCCATTTGGGATAGTTGTTCCTAATCGGGTTTACAACTCTATTTATGTGATATTTCTCCCTCTTATAAGAAATAAAACATTATGGTTTAACTAGTTTTCTTATCATACATATATATACAACTAACTAGGGGAAGTTAATCAACTATATACAAGTATACAATGAGTGGGAATTGTAACGCCTCCTCCCACATTTACCCAAATTCACAAGCCTGTTAGGGTAAACATGAGATGGGTGTCATTATGGCATGACCAGACCTCCCAGTTCCAGTTAAGGAAGTGAGGCCTACAAACTGACCACATACTGATATCCTACAAGGACTATGGGCCACTCAGAGACTGAACAACCACCCTAGGTGACCAAACCCTGAGTTGGAACCCTTTTTTTCTACCATGGGCCCACAACTGCACCCACAACAAGGCATGTATGTTGTTATGAGGCTATAACCGCACTCATAAGCCTAAATTTCAGTAGTTATGACCTAAAATCTTCAATTTTGAGAATGCGGTCGCAGGATAAGTGCCACATTTTCAAGCCAACCTCAAGACCACTGCCTAGAATTTCCTAAGACTTTCCAGAATCATAATTAACATGATGACAAAGCTAAACATTCAATCTTGAATCAGAAACTTGACCTAGATGCCTAGAACACACCAGATATTTCGTCAAACACATGGAAAACATGTAAGCTATAGGTCATGAATGCATATATGATCGTATTATTCTCAGATTCATCTGAGAATCACTAAGAAGGTTATATTCCTTCTCCACTTAGCTACAACAAAATTTATTAGTCCATATATTCATCAACCAATCAATAACTAAACAACTCATGACAAGAGTGATAAATGGTACACATCATATAACCAACATACAACCAACATAAAAACCATGGCAACTCAACCACAATATTACCAACATAATCTCTATAGGTATACATGAATCATAGCAGAATAATAACTCCTATTAATAAATGAAAATATCAACCATGTCGGGGACTTTCATGTACCGCCTAGCCATAGATTGGGTTGATTTGGTTGAACCAAATCTCTCTTTCAACCAATCACCCCCACGCCATATTCTAAGCATGAATGTCGGATATTACAGAATAAATGATGGAAAACAAAACCAAGAATTCCAAAGGCCAAACCACCTCAACCCTCAACCACAGTGATTCCACCTCTACAGTCAGACATCCCTAACACCAACCAAATCAATGTTTACCCAAGTTTTCCAGGGCTATAGGAACTAGTAACTCAACCCACAACCTTCGAGGGCTCCAAAGCATTTGTCCAACCCAGCTCCATGGACTAGAAGCTTAACTCGCCAAGGGATCTACGATGTTCGTCCCAACATAAGCTCCATGACTAGTAACTCAACCCAGGATGTTCCAGGGCTTCCAGAGCATTTGTTCCAACCCATAGCCATATGGAACATGAGCACCAATAAAAAAAAAAACAAAAACATGTGGAAAAGCCCACAACACCATGGCTATCAAGGAAATGGCAATGCAAGGCTAAAATTGTTGTCAATCCAAACAAATCTCCATGCCAATGACAACACATAACCAGAAAATCACATGCACATACCATGCATTTGGTAATCAGCGAGGAAATCACAGATGCAACTTGTTACCTACGAAGTAATTTAGTTGTAGTTGTTGAACAAACTATTTTTTTGTGCTCCCTACTTTTCTTTGTCTTTTTTTTTTCCAATCCAAGTTAATGCTAAGGTGCTCCAAGCATGCTCCAAGAATGCCTCAAGATTTCTTTAAGTATGCAAGAGTATGAGAGAAGGAAATGAGAACTCCAAAATTGAACTAACAAAAGGTTGTGAATTGATCCTTAGAAACCTTTTTATCATTGAGACCTCTATTTTCTCAATTTTCCCTTCAATTTCACTCTCATGCAAATTTGTGTCTCTTCACCTTCCTTTTCTCCTATTTTCTGTTATTTATAAATAAAATGTTAATTATTGTCTCTTTGTCTTTGCTAATTTGCATAGATATTAATTAATCACAAGTGATGCCCATTACTATGTTTTTCCCAACATATTGCTTGAAATACATGTCCCATGACCTTAGTCTTATATTTTATTTACATAGAAAATCAACAAAAAATCGTTACAACTATCACAATCTCCAAAAAAATGACCCTAACGAACATGAAACAAAATTACAAAACATAAAAGAATGAGTTATAACTTTATACAAAGAATTATTAAACCTGAACTATATCACTCAAACTCATTTATAACAGATGAAATATGGTTACAGGGTTCAGGATTCACGTTGTAAACGTGTTAGGAGAATAAATTTCATGTAAAAAATGTGGTAGCATTGGGCGTCGCAAAGTCGCATGACATGTGAGCGAGTCAAATACTAGTGTAATTTTAATGGGTTGATGTGTGTTGGCTTGTGTAAATATTTGTTCTGATCCAATGTAAGTGCGGTGGGAAAAAAGTGCAGTGAAGAAAATGGCAGCGAGCACGAGAGGAATGTTGACAATTTTTTAACTTTGACTTCTGTGGCTAACACGGATTTGTTGTGTGGGATTTTCCACCGTGTATACTAACGATTAGTTGACCTTGATGGCCTCCCACCTCAACGTAATGCACATAATGCGTAACTGACCTGAGTTTTAATGTGGTTGAGTGGTGAAATAACATGATTTATGACAATTTACAATAAGACGTGGCATCACTCCTACCGAAGAAAAACTACATAACATTCATGGCAAACAATACACAACAAAACTGTCCATGCACACCGAATAGAAAAATAATATATAGAAAAGCATATATGCATAGTTTTGTTATGTTTTGTGTTTCACTTCGTAGATTATATGTGTTATCATTTAGTGTTTTAGGTTTTGGAACGTATGATATAAATACAATGTTATGTTGCGAAACTATGTTGTATTCACATATTAGATAATGTACGCACATTACTTTTTCCACTTCCACATGGTTGCATGCTATTTTTATTAGTCGATGTCATATGGTCAGGGACTATAGTAATCGAAATGGGTTACTTTAGCATTAGTTTGTGTGATCTTTTATGATTTATATGACTTATAGTTTAATGTTTTTTTTGAGTCAAGTTTTTACAGCAAATGAAATTCCAGTTTCAATTTGCATCGTCTTATTTGGCCTCATACCAAGGCATATGAGGCCAAAGCTTATGGTAAAATAGATATTAAACCACCATTTGAAACGATATGAATTAATATTAGCATTAAATCTAACATTTTATGCTAAAGCACATGTACCACTGCTACAATACAATAGCATATGTACCCCTGTTACCGCATGTACACCTGCCACCGCATGTACCACTGTTACATGTACACCTACCACCACATCTATGCCTTTTGTGGGCATGTAACAGGTGCCAACTTTCCTCTCCAATGTACATTAACAATATTAATATTTCTTTGCTTAAAGCGCTGCAATAAAATTCAAATTCATTCACTTGAATAGGTAGAGAACTCACTGGATGAACCAGGCACCAGGTGCAGGGCGAGAGCAGCCATCGATTCCGTAACAATCCTTCATTATCATGGAGACAATTTCTTTGCTTAAAGCGCTGCAATAAAATTCAAATTCATTCACTTGAATAGGTAGAGAACTCACTAGATGAATCAAGCACCAGGCGTAGAGCGAGAACAACTATCGATTCTGTAACAATCCTTCATTATCAGGGAGACTAATTCATCATTTATCCGAATACTATCCAGTCGGAAGTTCCCATGGTTGTAATTTTTTTAACCTCTTGTACGCATTATTTGGTAAGACGTTTTGCTAATTAATTTTTTATTTTTGTCCAGTTTCATATCCTGCTATTAAATGTTTCTATTGACATCTTCTAAGCCATGGTATTTTGCAGGCAACATATTTCCTACTTGTTGTGGTGCCCATATATGTATGCTCAGGTTGCTGTACACGATTGCTTGTTGAACCTCGTCTTGTGCTGCCACTTTCTTGGAACTTCCACTGGGAAGATATTGGGCAAAGAAAAATTCCCCGCTTAGATTATTTAAGCAGTTCTTCCAAACCGACTTGCAAGGACCGTCTCAGGCTCCTGGTTTCCTAGAGGATTATGCCTTTTGTGGGCATGTAACAGGTGCCAACTTTCCTCTCTACTGTGCATTAAAAATATTAATATTTCTTTGCTTAAAGCGCTGCAATAAAATTCAAATTCATTCACTTGAATAGGTAGAGAACTCACCGGATGAACCAAGCACCAGGCGCAGGGCGAGAATAGCCATCGATTCCGTAACAATCCTTCATTATCAGGGAGACTAGTTCATCATTTATCTGAATACTATCTAGTCGGAAGTTCCCATGGTTGTAATTTTTTTAACCTCCTGTACGCATTATTTGGTAAGACGTTTTGCTAATTAATTTTCTATTTTTTTCCAGTTTCATATCCTGCTATTAAATGTTTCTATTGACATCTTCTAAGCCATGGTATTTTGTAGGCAACAAATTACCTACTTGTTGTGGTGCCCGTACGTGTATGCTCAGGTTGTTGTACACGATTGCTTGTTGAACCTCGTCTTGTGCCTCCCAGAGAACCCATTTCTCTGCGGATATAGCTCAGACAAATTCCTCGCATTCCCAATTATCTTACAGTTCCCATGCAATTCAGGGATTTTGCTGTAAATTCGTTATCAAGAACAAGAATACTCTGAAGCTTGCCTCCACTGCACAAATCCGAGGGAAGTGGGCCACTGAGCATGTTCCAATATTAGATGCAAGCAATTGCTAAATAACTTCACTACAATCTGTTCAATCTTCGCCGACTTTGCACTTTGAACCTTGAGAACTATGGGCCCAGACTGTGCAGTACTCTCTGCAAAATTTCATGTTTTCTGCCGACGCGTTATTTACTTGATTTAGATTGTAATGTTGAATCCTGTGTTCAATTCCTTATGGAAATAAGAGAAAAACCAGCATAAGGTACAATACTTATCATAGACACATAGAGGCGGTGAACTGAATCATGAGAGGAACAGAAAAGGTGCTTAAATTCCCTAGCATGTTTAGATTGAGCAAAACTAGCATAAGGTACAATACTTATCATAGACACACAGAGGCGGTGAACTGAATAATGAGAGGAACATAAAAGGTGCTTAAATTCCCTAACATATTTAGATTGGGGTTATGCATATACAACCCTTAAGCCTTCACTGTGCAGTATCTTTCGGCATCCGCTGATTCCACTTTCTGTACTCGGCAGCTCATAAAGGTCCTTATGAGAATTTGATGGGCATTTCAACCTCCATTTCAGAATCGTTGCCACAAATACTAGGGCGAAATGCGGCAGTGCGTTACCTCCAGGCATGCGATGTCGATAAGTGGGCGTTCCTGCTAGAAATAACAGCGTGGACAATCCCACTGCTAAAGCAGACAACCAGAATCCTAATACCCACAAGCCATTGTTTTCAAAGTAGACCAGTATTAGCACATTTCTTTGCTTCAGATGAGATTGGGTATTGAACAAGGAAGGGTATTAAAGATTACAAAGAATATTATCGGAACATATCAGGTTGGTTCATCTCAACTTGGTTCGTTAAAGGATAGGTTAATAGGCGGTAAAGAGACATGTGTCATACATGCAGGTGGGTCACACATATGGCACTATGCATGGTGATAAGGGGGACAAGTAAAATGGAGCTCGCGACAAGTGGAATAGTAAACTAAATAAATATCATATATTTAGTAAATTCATATTTTTCCTTGTTAATCTGATACTCGTCACTTAGTTTATTAGAGTGTATAACGAGCTTTAGTACTAAACACGTGATCCCGAGCAGGATTAGCAGTTTGTTAACTATGTTGACCATGTCATAAGCTATGTTGAATAATAATATTTTGCAACGAGCCATTTGCATGTTATAAGTTTTGGGGACATTTGAAGCAATCTATGAAACTGTGTTGAATCACAATATGACATAAATTTTATGATTGTGTGAAAATTTCATGAATGAACTATGCCAAGTCAAGCACCAACACCCTACAAAAGTAAACTGTAAGGTTGTGAACGTGCTACTAATCACGTGAATTTATTGCAAAAAAACTTGATGGTCTACACACCACATCAGGACTTAAAAAAATGTGATGTGCCTGAGTCTTCTCTACGCAAAAATGTCAAATGCTCAATCCTGATACTATTACATAAATATAGTAACGAGCAATCTTATAAGATCAAGCTAGTACGACACTAATGTACTAATTACAGTTGAAATCTGTTATTAGTTTCACTGTAGTCGCATGCCCATCGCCCTGATCCAATCAAACCAAAGCAAAGCGTAAGGATCTTCTTGATCTGCTGCTAGACATGGTCCTAGTGAGTATGCTTAATCAACCGCATTAACAACATCAAAATCGGGATCAATACATAGAAACAGAATCTATCTCTGTCTCTCCACTTCGCTTTGCTTATATATCCTGCGAATGGTGCTATGACAAGTGCTGCTTCTGGTGGCTCTAAACACTGCAATGATGCTTGCTTGATTAGACTTGTTGCAACGCTGACCTCTTTCTTGCTGCAACTAACAAGAGCATATGGCAGGGACTAGCTGCCACACATCCCTTCTTGTTTGATGTTTTAATTCATGTGCCATATGAGTTGATGGAATGTTTACGATTTTATGATTTTATATATCATTATGGGTCAATTTTCTGTATGGGAAATGAGAGTTGGCAATGTGGAATTGTTGGAAGTAATGGAGAAAGCTAAACTTAGATTATTGTTATGACGATGATAGAATTGAGACTCTAATTTTAGACCTCAGATCCTAATATCTAGGGAGTGGTTAGAACCATCTTGTTAGTGTGAAAGCCTATATGTACTAGGTTCTCCTGATTCAATATTGTGTGTATCGTGTGTAGTGCTTGGGCACTCTCTAGGTATCTCACTTGGAGAGTCATTTAATTAATAGAACATCAATTTTGATCATGGTATCAGAGCTATAGGACGGAGGGACCTATAAGTTGAGTGAAGGATTTGAAAGGTGTGACTGAGGCGAAGTTGTCGCGTGGTTTGAAGGGCCAATCACGCCGATCCACTATAACTCTTCTACACATTTTCATTTTATCGATCAGCAGATAGCTGGTCTGCAGTCGCGAATAACTTTTTGAATCCGCGGTGGTAGATTGCGTCGACTTTCTCAGAAGAAAAAATTCGGCTTGGAAGATCCGCGTGATGGCTGCAAGATCGTGGAGGAGTTGGTGGCTGCATGGTGAACTTGGCCATAAAAGGATCTGTGTGAGGATCTGTTGTTGAGAGTAAGGATCTATGTGAGCATGTGTGTGAGGAAGAGTTGTTGTCATTTGGGAAGAGTTGCTGCTTGGGCGGTGATTGTCTTCGTGATTGAGGAGATCTGTTCCCTGCTCAACATAGACACATTGTGTGCTATTGTTGTAGGTTTCATATTTAGCTTTGGTGCTCTGTCATCTAAGACGAGCTTGTTGTCTGAGAGGAAGCAGTGTGGATCAAACCTATGCTTAATGGATTGAGAGAGGCGCAGCGTGAGGCCGCTTGGAGTAGCCTGACTACCTGCATGCCGTCATGATAACACTTGTTGTGAATTAACAACCTAGTGAGGAGGACCCCCGTGGAGGAACATCTACAGAGGCATGGTGTGGTAGCATCGCCCGGACCGCCATGGTGGAGAATTGATCTGCAAACTGCCACGAAGGACGTTGTCTAGCTGACGCATGAGGAAACGTAGTTCCTCACAGGCCTTCTTGAAACTGAAGAAGGTGATTAGCCACAGAATATCCATAGCAGGGAGCAGATCCAAACTAGAAGAGGAGGGTTCTGGGAAACTGGAGGGAGACACAGCCCTCAAAGGCAGCTGACCATGATCGGAAGGGAATGAACCTAAAGAATCAAACGTAAAATTAGTCGCAAAAAGGACACTGATCCCTCCTGAAGAACAGTGCTCATCATCACGAACCTCAAATTGCAGAAAGTTGGATGCATGTGCTGAGAAGGAAGGAGGCCGAGGTTGCTGCACCATGCCGCTAGGTTTGTGGAGCGACTCAATTGAATTTACATCTTAGTTTTTTAGTTCAATTTTCATCGGACAGATCCCTCTTTCCGTCAGTAACGTGGCAGCAAAGAAAATTGAAAGGACATAAACTCTTCTTTGATGGCGAGCATGTAATCTGAAACACATGCAATACGGCTACAACTACCATTGTCAAGCACCTCAATGAGAATAGGTGACATGAGCTCCCTTTCTGCCTTCACGTTACATAAAAAGAAATGCTTCAATCCAATTTATATGGGGAGGATTTCATTTTTTTTACCAGAAGCCGATCTATGATTTTCCCACTTGTTTTTCAACATTGTTTGCGCTTTCTTCCAAAATAGACTGGATTGTGACCCCTAGGAATGTCAGAGGGAATATCAAGCTTCTCTTCTGCAAGTTCAGAATCCAAGTTTAGGCAATGCCATCGTTTGAATGGCAAAACATTTCGGGCACTAGCAATCCCCTGACACATTTTGAACATATTCTTCAAGAGTACAACTTTCATTATATCATTTTTTTCCAATTGGAGCTGAGGGCACTAAGACTTGCATGGCACAGAAGCCACAGTCTACAATGTTCTACAGTTGAAGAGCTTCCAAAGGGAGAAGTTTCCCGCCTGTGAGGTAATGGGTTTGTTGGAGCTCGTTAGAGGACCGTGCAGAGTTGAAAAGGAATCTTGAAGTGAGATAAGCTGGACTTTAACAACATGTCTATATTTTTAGATATTTTTTCTGATGATGATGATTTTCTCATGTGGGCATTTATAATAATTAGCATGGGTAGTATGTTCGAGTCGGAGGAAATCTCAAAAAAACAATGTGGTTCTGTTGATGACCACGAGAATCAAGAGGCACAGTCTATTGTGCAAGATCCTGAGATTGAAGATACACGAGCTGATCTTTAGGAAGGGTGTAAAGAGGAACAAAGTATTAAAGATAAATATGACGAGCCACATGAAGCTAATTGCAAAGACGTGGCAGAAGAAGACAAAGCTTGAGAGAATTAAATTGTGATGATCTCATTAATATTTCTATGTGTGCAGACGTTACATCAATGAATGATGAAGACATCATAGCTGAATTTCAGATGGTTGACACCGGAAATAGTGAGAGGAAAAATTCTCTTATCCGGCCTGTCATAATCTTGAAAAGGGCGAGAATAAGAATTCAATATTTCCATCATTGGGAAAGAAATGAAGTGAAGATACATCACTACCTCATGTCGAGGAAAGTGAAGATGAAGCCTCAACTCAAGATGAACAAGCATGGACTCTCAAGCAAGAAGACTAAAATGAAAACTCTGTTACCAAGTTTTTTCATGTAAGCCTAGCTGAGACTAGTCAAGCAGGCGTATGTTATTGTTCAATACCCTTTCTCCATTAAGGGGGAGTGTTGGAAGTAATGGCAAAAGCTAAACTTAGATTATAGTTATGATGATGATAGGATTGAGACTCTAATCTTAGACCTCAGGTCCTAATATCTAGGGGGTGGTTGTAACCATCCTGTTAGTGTGAAAGCCTATAACTAATAGGTTCTCCTGATTCAATATTGGTGTGTATCATGTGTAGTGCTTGGGCACTCTCCAGGTATCTCACCTAGAGAGCCATTTAATTAATAGAACATTAGTTTTTATCAAGAATTTAATAAGAATATATGCATGGTAATAGATTTTTTTTTTTAGAATGATAAAAAAAATGAAGAAAAAGAGTAGAGGATTTCTCTTCTTAATATTACGAATCAGTTAAATAAAATTATATTGGAGACATCAGTAATAAATGATTTCATTGTGAATGAATTAAACTAGACTAACTAAAACTGAAGTGGGACACTTAGAGATGGTTTTGACACCCAGCAGGTGGTTGGAATTAGATTCTCCAACACTCCCCCTTAATTACAACCACATAAAAATTCAATTAAGATGTTTGATGGTCTATGTCTTGGGTAGGCTTATAATTTAAAAAAATACTTCAACTTTTCTTCTTCTCTTCTTCTAGATCCTATAGCCTTTAAATTGTTTTAGCTCTTTCTTCTTGTTGTATCCTTCAAACCTCAGTTTCATCATTTGTTGGTGCATGTCTTCCATTGTTCCAAGTTGTCTACGTATGTCCTAGACTTTTTCAAAAATCAGCTTGTATGTGGGTTGCTACCACATATTATCTTATGTAATGCGCTTTTCATCATCAATTTACTGCAAAATAAGATGAGAATAAAATTTTATCTCTTCTAAACTCAAATATCTAAAAAAATGATTGATGTGTTCACCATGCATATTATTTTCAACATTTATTTCTGCAGCTTCTATGCAGACTCTATCAAGGCATGGTGTTGCAAGCCATGCTTCAAGGAACTTTAACTCTTCTTCATAATTTTCAGTTTTACCTACACATTGGAAATCAATGGTAGTGTAAAAACATATGTAGAACCAAATTGGTTACGTTCTTTATGCTCTGCAATCAGAGATTTTTCCTGTTGTGTTTATTTCTCTACCTCTGCCTCTGTTTTCTCTTCATGGGATTTCCTTCTTTGCCTCTACCTCTATCTTTGTCTTTGTCTTTGTCTTCATCTCTTTCAGTTTGTTTTCCACTTAGTTTTCAAAGTCAAGTGGGATTATCTCACCAAATAACATCATGTCAATATGATGTTTTTGTTGCATCATTTGCAACAATTCGACATTAAGTAGCAACCCTTCATCAAAACTTTACATCAACAAATTGAATTTCTAGATTAACCATAACATTTGTTGCTCCAATGGAAGATTCACTGTCATTAGCAAGCTCTATTGTTGGATTCATCAAATTTTCATCCACTCGTGGTTGTGCACAGTGGGATTCAAGAGCATTTGTGTACTATTTCTCTACTTCTTTTGCAAATTTTTCACATTCATCCACTTTTGTATGAGCACAGTGGGATTCAACAAATTGTTCGTCTTGTTGTAGCTCTACTTCTATAGATCCGCCTTCATCTTCAACTTCAATGCGCTCCCACCAAAACTCCTCTCAAGGGTATCCCAGACCTCCTTGGTTGTCTTTGCATGTGAAATCAAGGGAAGAATATTGTCATCTACTGATTCCTGTATTCATTTCAATGCAAATAAGTTCTTTTGCCTCTTCACTTCTAATTATTTTAGAAAAACTTCATACATCTCTAGTTATTGTTTCAACTTTCTTAGCCTCTTAGCTTTTCCATTTGTTGAGTATTGAGTAACTGTGACTCAAAAAATAAATGTACTTACAGAAATAGCCGTTATATTGAAAAAACATTTTTCCAATAACCTCTCGCTCCTTAACTTCCACGAAATAGAAACATCTAGAAATTTTAAAAAGATAATTTCCCGGATATCACAATGCCCCCTTCTTCTTTTTTAAATTACATTATGTTTTTTAAAACAATATCTTGAAACCTCCCTTTTTTTAAGAGGATGAGTTTTTTTAATCAATACCCACGGAGCTCTTATAAGAAATTTCATGCACTTTCAATGATTTAAAGCACCCCTTTTTTATAAAAAGGGGTATCCTTACGAATATTATGAACAAAGTATGACGTACTTTGGATTTAAATTTTTTTATTTTTTTTTAAAAAGGGTGTACGATTCCCATGAAGAAGGATCTCGACTTATCTCGTTCATCGATTTTGTTATGGCTCGTGCTTGCTTTAAAATTCGTGCTTCGCCTTATGTGCTCCAGTGACTTGGCACTTCGTGCTTAGTGATGTGACGTGGAGCCTTCGCGGAAGGCATTTCGAATACTTCAATTAAAATCAATGACCAAACTGAGACAATTTTTTCTATGTAACCTGTCAACGCACCTTTCGAGACTCTGTCTGTGTTGAGCCGCTAATTTTCCGAGTTTCTGAATTTTTCCACGGCCAACACACTTGCTCTATGAGCATGGCTGCGTTAGACGCTAAAATTTTTATTTTAATGAAACGTCACCTTTTTCTTTAGATTTGGCTTTCTCGCAAGAGGCTTCGTCAAATTTATGTTGCTCTCTCAAAAAGTCTTATGCAGCCTTACCACTTCTCTATGGTTTTCTCACTTCACTCACATCCCTGCTCTTTCAGGGAGTCTTATGCAAATTAGATCTGATATCATTGACAAAAAAATAAAAAAAACATGGAACATAAGACTTCTTTTTTTAATATTACAAATCAGTGAAATAAGATTGCATTGGAAACATCAGTAATAAATGATTGTAGTGTGATTGAACTAAATTGGACTAACTGAAATTGAACTAGGACACCTAGATGGATGGTTTTGACACCTAGCAGGTAGTTGGAATTATATTCTCCAATATAGAAGCCCTTCACTTTGCATTTGTATTGAATTTTAAATTGAAGCTTGAAATTCCCACACCTTTGTTTGACTCACATGAGAATAACAATATCCATGGTCCATAAAACGTCAAACCAAAATCAATTTTAGAGAACAATGTTTACAGTGGATGGAAATTCAGAGGATGTTTCTTATCTGTATATATGTTTGAAGTTTCAATGGAAGTAAAATCTTGTGGTTTACCTTTACATATATGATATGTGTATTTATCCTCATCAAACATCGTGAGTTATAGTTCCCCATGTTTTAGTAAAGGCTTGCCATCATTTTGCGAAATGAAAATGTTGATGATACTAGATATTCCCAATAATAGGGGGTCTCCCTGATATGAAGCCTCAACTAGACTTCACACCATTTGGGATAGGATCCCCATCTAAAAATTTAGCTTGGTTGTCATTACAACGATATTAAAGATTCTCCTTGGCTACAATAAACAACATAAGAGAGCATGTACATAACTTTTGAGATAAGCAAGTTCGCTTTGTGAAACACCAATTTCAATGTATATAAAGTACTTTCACATATGGTAAAAGAAAAAGTGAGCCTTTAGAAGAAAAGTGATAGTACTATCCTAATAAATACACACATATACATAGAAACAATTGTTAATTAATCTTCAAAATAGTTTGCAAAATAACAATGGTCATGAAAACAAGTAAGACACTCCATTCAACAAGATGTGTACTAAAGATAACAAAATTGTTCATTGCCCTTAATACATATGAATGAAAATATATATATATATATATATCGTCAACATTAAAAGAATAGTCTTACAACATCCACAATATTGCGTGAAGGTGTGTGAGCCTTGAGAGCCTCAAGATATTAAGTGAAAGTTCCAAATACACAATTATAATGATGCATCACTAGCCTCAATAGTGGAACATGAAGCAACCACTTGCTCCTTGAAGAATGATGGCTCTCTCTCCTATGTTTCGCTTGAGAAGCTAAATCTAGAAGTCCCAAATTCTTTTACTTGAGGCATGAGGTCCTATTTATAACAAATAAGATTATATTTCACCTTCCATGTGACTCTTGACCTCCCTTTTGAGCTCCTACATGACCTTTAGACTTACTAGTGACTCTTCACATTCCATGTGTGACCCTTGAACTTCCATAAATTTTACATTTTCTAATTTTGGCAATTACAAAATTACATTCCACCAAAATTGTGGCGAGAATACATGGAGCAAAACAATTCTCTTGTGTTCATATTTTGAGAAGCTTGAATTTGGCGACTATGAAATGAGACTCCATGATAATGTGTCAATGCCAATTTCTCCTCCTTACTTCTATGTATTCAACTCTTCATGATAAATATGGAATGTACTTCATCTTCACTCTCCAAAGGATCTAGATATAGTATTTGAGCCTTCCAAATTATCCTGGATTTCCATCTATCTATCATAGTTTAGAACTATTTTATCTCTTACATGATGGTATCCTTGTGTCTCATCTCCACAAGTGTCTTCTTGAAACCCCTCCTTGAACATTATCTGCCATGTTGAGATGATAATACCTGCAAATGGAATTCATTCATGGCAAGACAATATAAATCCCAAAATCACCTATTACACCTTGTTTACTCATGCAAGATGATAATTGTCATGGGATAGTGTGCAAAGAATAAGAGAGGGGATTTCTTTGGTATAGAGTGGAGGGTTAGGAGGGAAGAGGTGGAGGTATCAGCACTATAATTGCACACCACACAAGGGAAAGAGAGAAAGGGACAATTATGGGCACAGATTGCAGGTCCAAGAGGCAAAGGTGACAGGTTTGGGGATGAAAGGAGATTTTGGGGTTAAACCAATTTCCCCTTTCATTTAGAAAAATTCGATCCTAAGGCCTGCGGGTTATGGCCCACAAACTTATTGGAAGCGTTTAGATAGTGCTTTGGCCTTAAAGCCCTTAAAAACTGGGAACACATCACTTTAACGCAATACACAGGAATTATAGGATTACACGAGAAAACTCGTTTGAGCACTTAAATCGGACTTCAAATATTTATACACCCACAACCATAATTATCAGCGGGTCCACACTCCTAATCCTTTCCCAGCACTTTCCATTTTTTTCGTTGATCTCCACCGTTTGTTACTTTCCTAGATCCAACGGTTAACATTACACCCGATTAATGAAACTAAGCGTTGATCCTCCACCATCGATCTGGTCGCGCAAGATACAACGATTCACAACAATTTTGGGTAGACAACGCGCACGTAGATTAACCGCCCGAAAAGCATTTTCCTCTCTCCTCCTCGCTGCTACATGTCGAGCGTCTAATGGAATTGGATTGTTGCTCCCTTTTACCACTTACCACTTAGAGTTTGCTCGAAATACCACTCCTGTGGTGAAACCACTTCCTTCGCACGCTAACTCTCATGCATCTAAGCTTCGCAATGATCGTTGATCCATGAGATCGACGACTCAGATCTATTTCCGGTTCTCTTCACCTTCTGCTATTATGGTTCGTCGATCTATGAGATCTGACAACTCTCGTTCTTTCTCGCCTATGGCATTGATCTACACTTATTAATGGATCTATGCACTTAGCACAGATCTACCACACTCTGAAAACACACGACATTCATATAATTGATATTTTAGATTGCCATCGATCCATATAGTGATCGATGGTCGATCCACAATCTCGCAACACTGGAACATTCAGACTTTTATGAAACAACACACAGACGCACAATTTCACACTAAACACGCACTTTTCTATTATACACAACATAGTTACATTCTAAGGCATTTCAGCCTTAGGCACAAGTTCCCTTCCAATTACATTTTGACTACTCTTGGCTTACAAATCTCTCTATCACTTTGTATTCCTAAACACGCAGGTTCATCATGATTTATAAGCAAAATTTGGATCGGATGACTGAAAGGATCTCATCAATTCTCTCCTTGATCTCCTTTAACAAATCACTAATAACTTCCTAATCTTTCTACATGCATACATATGTGGCAGATTACATTTAATAAACTCTTCGAGAGACTTTATCCATTCCATCATTTACCTTGTTTTAAATAGATTTGTCCCCTATTCAGCTCGATGGTCCACATCCTCCTTTCTCTCCACTTTGGATTCCTCTTTTAATGAAGTGTCAGAAGCTCCTGCGTCAAACTCCTGAGGCACAAAAATTTATGACCTCCTGGTGATATGCTTCTCCTTGTCCTTAGCAATTCTACCCACTTGTCAGTGGAACTGCCTTCATGATCTTTTGTGAGTTGCAACCAACCTCTACAGCAACAATCTTCCTCTACTACACGATATCTCACCAAGCTTTCCCCTCTGAGCTTTAGTCTTTTGGCATCCTTTTGGTTCTCTCCTCTGGAACCAATTGAGCACACCTTGTTCTAGGTTGCTGCAAGTCTTCTCACCTTCCGCTATCGCTATCTACACGACAGTAAAGACCATAAACTCTCCATACTTTAAACAATTGTACCTCTTCTCCTTCTGCTTGCACTCTTTCTTCCTTCTCGTAGGAAATCCTTTCCCTTTAACCTTTCCCTGCTCTGATACCAAATGATGAAAGGAGATTTTGGGGTTAAACCAATTTCCCCTTTCATTTTGAAAAATTTGATCCTAAAGCCTGTGGGTTATGGCCCACAAAACTACCGGAAGCATTTAAATAGCGCTTTGGCCTTAAAGCCCTTAAAAATGGGAACACATCACTTTAACGCAATAAATAGGAGTTACAGGATTACATAGGAAAACTCGTCCGAGCGCTTAAACCGGACTTCAAATATTTATACACCCGCAACCATAATTATTGGCAGGTCCGCACTCCTAATCCTTTCCATAGCACTTTCCATTTCTTTCACCGATCTCCAATCATCTAATCTTCACCATCCGTTACTTTCCCAGATCCAACGGTTAACATTACACCTGATCAACAAAACTAATCATTGATCCTCCACCATCGATTTGGTCACGCAAGATCCAACGGTTCACAAGAATTTTGGGTAGACAACACGCACGAGGATTAACCTCCTGAAAAGCGGTTTCCTCTCTCCTCCTCGCTGCTACGTGTTAAGCAGCTAATGGAATCAGGTTGTTGCTCCCTTTTACCACTTACCACTTAGAGTTCACCCAAAATACCACTCCTGTGGCAAAACCACTTCCTTCGCGCACTAACTCTCACGCATCTAAGCTTTGTGATGACCGTTGATCCATGATATCGACGACTCAGATCTATTTCCAGTTCTCTTCACCTTCCGCCATTACAGTCTGTCGATCTATGAGATCTGATAGCTCCCATTCTTTATCACCTACGTCATTGATCTACACTTATGGATGGATCTTTGCACTTAGCATGGATCTGCCACACTATGAAAACGCACGACATTCATATAATTGATATTTTAGATCGCCATTAATCCATAGAGTGATCGATGGTCGATCCACAATCTCACAACACTAGAACATTCAAGCTTTTATGAAACAACACATAGGCACACAATTTCACACTAAACACACACTTTTCTATTATACACATCATAGTTACATTCTAAGGCATTTCAGCCTTAGGCACAAGTTCCCTTCCGATTACATTTTGACTACTCTCGGCTTACAAATCTCTATCTATCACTCTGTGTTCCTGAAGACACAAGTTCATCACAATTTATAAGCAAAAATTGCATCGGATCGCTGAAAATATCTGATCAATCCTCTCCTTGATCTCCTCTAACAAATCACTAACAACTTCCTAATATTTCTACATGCATACATATGTGACAGATTACATTTAATAAATTCTTCAAGAGACTTTATCCATTCCATCATTTACTCTGTTTTAAACAGATTTGTCCCCTGTTCAGCTTGATGTTCCACGTCCTCCTTGATCTCCGCTTTTGATTCCTCTTTTAATGAAGAGTGTCAGATGCATCTTCATCATTTGGTCACTGGGAATGCGTAGTGCACAATGACTGAGAGGAAGTTTCTAGGTTTAACATAGTTCACTGCTACAATGGCTAAGGGATGACCTTACTATCCACTAGGAGTGTGAAATGTGATCATGAAGGCAAGGCTCATCAAGGCTTCGCATAGAGGGAAAGTGTAAGCAACCAGAGTTGGATTACAATGATCAAGAGATACGCAAGGCACTTATGAAGGGAGTTAGCCTCTAGATGGGTGAAGGGTACAGATTCAGGAAACAAGAGTCTCACAACTGAGGATTGGAAGTGCACAATGCACTTATCACTTGGCTGAAAGTTAAATGTGTTCATAAATTATGCATGATGTGAGGATAAGGAAGAACTCCAAAATTGACTAAGTGTGATATTAGTGGAACAAGAGAGATAGAGTAAGAGGATAAAAAAAAGTATTGAGCATAATCACACACACATAGATAGTCAAACTCATAACAGGAATATGCAAAGTACCCAAAAACAAGATGTATACATTGACATGACAACAAAATGACATTAATCTCCAAGTACAAGTTAGGGCACAAGTATTTGTGACAGAAGTGTCAATTATAATCAGAAAGTGTGCTATTACTTAGAGATCTTTCAAAAATGAACTCCACTATCTTGAGACACCAAAAACATCATGCAAGAACTGAAGTGCCACATACAAGAGAAAAACATATGAAAGCGACACATGTGAAAGAAAAAGTGATCGAAAGTTATTGTTAATAAAGTTACTCGGAAGATGGCACACTTGCAATGAGAATGAAATAATTATCCTTGTTCTCTGAGAGTGCACAAAGATCTAGAGAAAAATATGAATGTGAAATGAGCTCCAGGATGAACTCTTTATATAAGGAGATCACACATGAAATTAGGGTTATGGTTTGCAAGTGTGCTCAACGCATGTCAAAATACTAGGAGATGGAGATGTGATGACAACCACTAAGAAGCGAAACAGTGCAGACTTGGGAAAGTGTACTCTCTATGTCAGCATGAAGTGTGAAATTACTATCGAGAAGGAGGGTGTTAGCACTATCTATAAGATATGTGCTTTCACTATCTTCAAATAATGCACAAGACTTACCCACAAGAAGTGTGCTCATGCTACCAATCATAGGGTGTGCTCAGATTGCTCCCAAGAAATGCACACATGTTTTTTACAGGAAGTGCACTCTTCCTATTGCCAGTAAGTGTGCTACACTATCACCAAGAAGTGATTTAGGCCTATCTTGGGAGAGTGCACTATGAAGGAAAACTTAACTAAGCATGTGAAAGCAAGTAGCTTCAACACTTGCGTTTTTTAAGAGAATGCTTGAACACTTGGAAAACACGACCGAGCATGACATTAATGACCTAAAATGGCAGATGAAATGATCATTAGGGGTGCCTTTTAACCCAACTAGGTTCTTTTATCCCGTTTACTAGTTCTAGATTTTGTTGTCATTGCAAAAACACCCTCCAAAATTTTGGCCTACATTCAGATTTCAAGGCCTAATTTGACCTTGCATGTTGTTGTTTATAGTATTAAGAGTCAGTCCATGTATATTCTCTAAGTTTTCAATTCATGTTTGGAATAAAACCAACGTGTCGTCTTTTGGCATGGGGAGTGTCGCATATCGCATACATGGAGTTATGGTTTATTTGAATGGCTAACTTTATTACTAATGAGGCATACTTATCATATAGGCATGTATGATATGCATTCCCGAAGTTGCATGCCTTATCACACATGTGTCATCACTCTCGTCACAAAGTATACCTTTAGTGTCGCACTTGGAGGAAGTTTTTGTATTGTTGTGACTTGTCGCATTAAGGGGATCATGTTGTTCAATGTGTTCTTGTTGATCAATGTTGTGTTGTTGAATATTCCGAGTGTGTGATCATGTTCAAGTTTTTTCCTTGCTCACTTTGACCTAACTAATCCCACACTTAGCCAAATTCTGAAAATTTCTTGCCCGAGCAACATGACTTCACTTAGTCCTCTAAAACTGTGCACTGTGTAGTCTCAGCCCTAAAGCTCAGGCCTTGCCTCTTGGAACTGGGCATTGCATAGTTCTTTCCTTCCTGAACTACAAGCTATGTAGCCTTATTTCTCAACCCTAACCCTTGAGCTCCAAAACTAGATAGTTAACCTCCCAGTAAGTGCTTTCTGCACATTGTGTAGTGTCAAGCCTCAAACTCCCAAATTTCCTCCTTGAACTACATAATCCCTAGGCTTCTCTCCCTCTAGAATAGGCATTAGGCAACTTCAATCCTCAAGACTTCCTCCTTAGGCTTCTAAACTGCGCAGTCACCCTACTCTGACCATCCTAAACTAAACACTACACAATCTCAAGCCTCAATTCTGACTCCTGATCTCTGGAATTATGAACTATGCAACCCCCTAATCAGTTGCTTAGCCCAACACCTACTTCTATCTTAGTTAGTGATTTTCATGAAGCATGTTAAACTAGGATTTTTCGGACTTACGTTGTCTCTTCATGAGTTGTATCTTGTTGTAGGTATTATATCATGTCATGACCGGATGATGATGAAGGAGAAGAATAAGGATACCATGCTAGAATACACTTATGCAACTGAAAACACAATTTGATCAATGAATGAGAAGATGAAAGGGCACCAAATTACGACAACAGTTGAATATCAAAGATCATAGTAAAGACTCCCTAACTTCAATCCTTATGGAGGAGGCATAAGAATAACATGTACCATCTTTCAATAGGACATAAAGATAGCAGAAAGAATGGATTGACATTTCCATAACATCATTCAGTCCATGTCATCAATGTCATGTCATGTTTTGTCAAGGTGTTATATGAGTCATCATTTGTGGATATGATTATGTAATTTTCAATATATGAGAATGTAATGTAATGTGGAAGTCCAAGATTCATCTATAGAATGTGAAAAGTCATGAAGGAGTCAAAAGGTCATATGGAAGTAAAAGGGTCATGACAACAGTCCAAGATTCACAAGGGAGGTGAAGATTCACGCCATTTGTTATATATAACCCCTCATAGCTCATGGAAAGGAATTTTCACCTTGGCTCTTCCTACCACACATTAGATAGGAAGATAATTCTTTTGGAGGAGGAAGTGGTTGCTGTAACACTCCACTATTTGAGGTAGTAACACTCCACTATTTGAGGTAGTGGTGTTCATTGTACTCATGTATCTTGGAACTTTTGCTTAATACTTGAAGCTCGTTGAGCTAACACACTTTCATGTGTATGTCTTAAATTTTGTAAGACTATTATTTAAATGTTTGTGATACATGTTGTTTTTATGTGTTTTAAAGAAATAGAACTATTTTGGTGGATTTGGTGCTTATCTTGTTAAAGGTGTGTTGTATTTGTTTTAATGATCATTGCTTATATGTGAACTACTTGGCTAGTTGATCAACGATTTATTCATATACATATGCTTGTGTGTCTTTACTAGATTAGTACTATTAGTGTATTTTAAAGGCTCAGTTTTATTTTCCCCTCGAATCTTGATACATTCTACAACTGGACATTCCACAAGGCATACCCACTTGTTCATTCAAAAGTACAAGAACATTACTCTCATGCTGAACATTGCAACTAAGGAAAATCTCTAAGGAAAATGGCATTTGAGCCTTATGTCCATAAGAGCTCTTACACCAAGCAATGTGAAGTCTAATCGAGATTTTCATCAAGGATACCCCTTTGCATGTTGGCAAGATCCAACATCATCATCACTATAGTGTGAAAAGGAGGGAAACCATCTGTTTATGGCTAAAAACTCACCACATCCTAACAAACAGATTTCCACACAAGGCAACAACGTTCCCATTTCCACTATAACTTATACTCATGAAAAAGAAGAAATTGTTTAGTATAGTCTAGGAAAAGCCTTTGAGGTTACTTATGATCAACTCTGGACTATCCATCCCATCACTCATCATTTTGAAAGAGCTCTTGGTTTACTCCTTCTTGTTGTTATTCTACCTTATAATATTGTAAAGAAAGAAACAACCCCCAACAACATATTGGTTTCTTCAGTGGATGTTTTGGTTACCACAACCCTTGAGGAGATGGTTGAACCTACAAAAAAATCAAGGGGAACTTCCACACACTAGGAGAATCCAAACAGTGAAGGGGAAGATTTTCAATTTTCTGATGAGGAACATCCTAGTTACAATGCATATTTTAATAGTGAAGGAGAAGCTTCTTCAAATTTGGAAGAGGAGGAAAGAGACGAAGACATAGCCAATGTAGATTTGGATTAGATGGCCCAAGGGCAACTCGCTCTTCCGGATAATCTTCACAAGATGCCAAAACATCCAGAAAGGTTGTTGTCAAATTTTGATCCTGATAAGAATACTAAAGTTGAAGGCCATTTGGACGAGTTCTACATGCATTTACAGATGCTTGAGGTACATTTCTACGATGTTGCTTGCAGACTCTTTCCATACACTTTAGAAGGTAAAGCATTTGTATGGTATCACAATCTTCCAGCCAATTCAAACCATAGCTAAAGGGAGTTTAATAAGCTATGTTTGGGAAAAATAAAATGCTCATACGACTCCCTCCATGTTATTAAAAGAACTTGGTAACCTGAAAATGGGGGATAAAAAAGAGTTGGAGATTTTAACTAGAGATTCACTCATTTATTGAACAAGATCCTCGCTCATGTACAACCATGCGATGACATCACTAAGGATTATTATACATCTTCTTTGCCAACTAACATTTATGTATTTTCCAAAAGAGCTTCAAAGCATACTTTGGCCTTAAACTTTTCAAAATCTCTTACTGTTGAAAAATATTTGCGCTCTAGTCATTAAAGACAACAATCATAAACACTCACTCTAAAGAGAAAAATGATCATAAAGATTCCAAGGAAGGTGGTAAGAAAAAACAAGCTTCTTCCAGCAGAGCTAAAGACATACTCTTTAGATGTGGAAAGCTTGACCAAGTTTCCAAAAGCTGCTTACAAACGAATTATCAAAGTTGAAGATAAGGTCAACCAAGGAATTCACTACCAGTAACAAGTTTTCTGGTCACCTTTATTTACAAAGAGAAATAATTCTTAAACGGCAAAAGCTGGAGGTAAAGAAACATGTTTTGGTTCCCAAAATAGCGGTATGTCGTGGGAGGATGCTGAGACATACGTCTTGAGCCTCCAAACAGAGTGTTGCACCCATTAAATCGGGCTGCTTAATTTTGTGCCATTTGAATGACTCGGCGCTAACTGATAATTAAATCATACTAAATGTTGGAATATCACATTTCAGAACTCAACGAAGGATGATAGTAAAATTTCACAATATTTGGATGCATTATTTACATCACCAACTCAATTTGTCTCAGTCGTATTTATTTCTCCATTCAACTGTTATGATTGTGATTTTTGGCTCCGAATTCAAACTCGAGAACGCTACAAAACCGGAGGAACAGTTCGAGTTGTAATCACATGCATGTCCAATATCATACACTCTCGCTTTAAACTATTTAACTCAGAGATCCATGCAACTTTTTTGAGGATGCTATGAACATTGTGAGAATTAAGAACCGGGTTTTAAGACCACAAAAGCAAAATTCCTTCCAAGGTATATAATTGTTCATAGGAACTAATTGTTTGTAGTGCGAGTGGCTCAGAGATGAGTAATAATTATGAATTATAAAATTATTGTTAACAACAACTATGAAGTATAAAACGGAAACAAGTATATCATAATGATAACATATGCCTGCAATGAAAATCCCAAGCAAGAACTGTGATTGTTGACAACGACTATGAACTGTAAAACAGAAAAAAGCTTATCTGAAATTTGAATGAGAACATATGGAGTGTGACACCTAAAACAAATTTCTTGCAAAGTGATATAGCTTATGTATATTATGAATTAATGCTTTAAAGAGATAAAGATATGATTAATATTGGCTACAAGAATTATCAGTTAAATCTCTCTCAAACAAATATAAACTAGCATTTGCACCTTATGTTGCAAAGGAAACGCCGTAAGGCATAGAGTGGGGAAGCATAGCGACATGTGAATGGGCATTGTTGAAAGCAAGGGTGAACGGGCATTGTTGAAAGCAAGGGTGAACGATAATGTGTATTCTGAAAATGGATATTTTGTTATGGTCAACCTAATGCATTCATTAATTAGATGACAACGAAAAAGTTTTGGGCCCAGGCTGAACCAACACAAATCTTTTCTATAAGACTGAAATTGCCTAAATGATTCCTCAATCAATGGGAATAACTGTTTCCCTCCTCTGATACCTAAAATACATTGTAGGAGATCGATTTTTCAAGTAACTTAATATAACTAGCAATTGCCCCAAAAAGTGCAAAGAGAGGCCGATTATAGACAAGTTTTTTTATGTATAAAGTGTTGAGAATGGAGCATCTCAGATTAGACTTTAGTTGGACTTCGTTGGTTTGGGAGATGTATCATGTGTTACCATTTGTGCATATTATGGGCATAAAGTTTGTTATGATGATGGAGATTATTTTCAACTAGTTGTGGGTTGGCAACAACTTTTGTGAACGCCTTGGGTAAGATTCCATCTTCTGGATAATGGAAATTCCAGTATCCATTTAGTCTATACTAGAGTACAATGATTTTTGGCAAAGCTAAAGAAACTGTCATTAATGTGTAGAGCTAACGTAAGTCGTAGTCATCTGTTTTTATCCATACAGGGCTATGATTATAGGTAGCAGCCATTTGAGCGGGCAGTCGGTGTATTTGCTAAATAGGGATCATGTTATCCTCGTGGAGTTATTGGTTGTGCTTAGAAAATATAAAGTAGGATTGAGCATTGACTATCTGGCTAGATGGAATTTTTGATAAGTGCTGGCCAATTTTATCTATTGTGTAATCATCCAAAACATAGAGGCTAACCCAAGTTGATGCTTCAGTGGAAATTGTGTGGCCCTTGCATTATCTAGGTCCTATAGAAGCAAATAACAAAAATGGCATCAAGTACAATCCATCTCTAAACCGAAAAACATCAACAAACAGGGTAGTACAATCCATCTCTAAACCGAAAAAAAACATCAACAAATAGGGTCCAGATGACCGTTAGCATAAAAAAAAAACATGCTACAACAAATACCTACATATAATCAAAATCATTCTCTATATTAGGATCTCCATCATCAATATCACCCTCTAAGCATTAAAATAAGATAGGAAAAAAAGTAGCATCTCAAGTCAAGATTTTGTTTCAGTGATGGGTACATTTTTAGTAGGGTTCTAAGAGAAGAGTTCATCAACCAATGTCACTAACATTAAGGTACATATAGAGCTTAGTGTTCTTGATTAATTACTAGTTCATACCCTCATACATAACAAAAGCCAATGGAAATGTGGCAATCCCCACAATCTTGAAATACTGAAAAAGGTTGTCAAGTCTATTAAATTTTGAGTGAGATCTAAAATTTTACTTTCTCCATATGAAATTCAATGAGGTCAGAACTACTCTCAAACATCCAAAGTCATTTCATGGTAATGTTATGAATTGCATAAGCAATACTAAAGCCATAGGCTTGAATACTAAGCCACCCCACTCAAAAATTCTTGTTTTTTTCTAAAAAATAATTATGTTTGGAACATCTTTAATCAAATTGTGCAGAATTGGCCAGTTTCGTACCTAACCAGCCAATGCAATACCAAACTGCCCATTTCCGGTTCCAGACCTCGAACCAGACCCGTTGGGGTGTCAAAAAGATCGAACCGGTTGATTTCACCAGTTCCGGTTTGGTTCCAATAACACTGGTTCTATGTTATTCAAGATTTTTGAGCAATACACGGTAGTTATCATGCATGCATATTTATGATAACTACTATACTTTTTCCTACCTTTATCATTTCCCTGATTTAAAGGCTGCTCTGAGTTACTAATAGAGACAGTTCTAAAAGATAAGGCTTCGAGAACCTTGCTTTAGTTGGTGGAGGCTTAGTACATTTTCTTCTGAAGCTTTGGCCTCAAACTCGAGAGCTACTTGTAAAGCATTCTCCAAAGCATTTATACTAAGCAAGTCCATTTTTCTTTGGATATTTTGGTTGAGATTCCTATGAGAAGTGTGTTGAGGAACTTCCAAGTTCATCACCATGGACTTGAAGCCATCAAAAATATTGTTTGATGCCTTTGACCAGGTACTTGCCTTACGTGAATCCATTGCTTCATGATTTCCTCTGCTTTCCCCTTCAAGTATAACCTATCTTGCATTTCTTGCTTGAAGCATATCAAAGTTTGTGTAGGAGGTGAATTTGAGTTGACTAAGTCTCGTACAAGAGCCCACCACCATGTTAAGGGTTGGTCGCTCCATAATGTGCATCATTCAGTTGTTATATTTGAAAGAAGGCTTCTCGTACAAGAGCCCACCACCATGTTAAGGGTTGGTCGCTCCATACGGATTTCTGTTAGCATCAACTTCTGTGTATCATCCAGTTGTTACATTTGAAAGAAGGCTTCTAGGCTTTGCCGTGAAGCATCCAACACTTATATTTTAGGATTGAAAGCTTGATATATAGTTCATATATCAGTGATGTTATTGTCCCATAATATCGTAAGACTGAAAGATTCATATCTGGTTTGAATTTCGATGATAGTGCTAGCCTCACATTCTGCTGGACTCCACATTTTCTGAAAGTTTGGGAACATATTTTGCATTTTAGATGCAATTGTTGGTTGTCAAATATGTCTTATACATTATTTTTATTGGACTTCATGCCTGCAGAGATATTTACTCTTAGTTACTTCCCCAACCATGATAGAGAAAAGGAGCCCAAACACTTGTGAGGCTTCTTCCTCTGCATAGGTGGTGTGTCAGAATGGGTGCTCTTTTTGGTAGACATTTGAGTAACGGTCTTCCACCAATATAAGATTCTGGTATGCAAGTATAATTTCAACATAGAATTGCCTACATGAACTTAGACCTGAACATTGCCAGAGAATAGAGACTTCAAAGCTAGTTCTTCAAGCGCATGTAATATAGATTCATTTAGAAAAAGGATGCGTGAAGACAATTGTAATGTTGATGACAGACTTTGATCACCGTATTGAGGAACTAACTTTGTGCCCGAGCCCTACTGGCTTGAGAGTTTTGACAAGGTTTGTGTCTGACTAATATAGTCAATGAAGGTGAGTATTGAATAGGTTCTTATTGGACCACAAAACCATGATAAGTCTCAATGATTCCTCAGTAAGGCATCAACCAAAACAATGCAGGAATTACAGAAGCCTTTGGGATGCTTTCTAAAGAAACATGAAACTTCTCATTGTGTTCAGCAACGTTTCTATTGAAGGTAGTTGGCTCATGTAAAGCAAGGGAATTTTTGCATCTTCAACAACTTCACATTCTCAAAGACAGTCATATTCTCTTGTCCAATGTAAGAAGAGAAGGAACACTTACAATGCAATATATTTATAAAAACATACTAAGAAATGATAGTTATCAAGATAGAATCTGAATTCAAATGTGGATACCATACAATACAGAAAACATTTGGCCCACAAAACTACAGTTCAGAAAATTCAGGAGTATACATATTATTAAAGCAAAAGCATGCACTTCTTCAAATTTATTGAAAAAAAATAGGTATGTGGATAGTCCAGACTAATTTTATCAAAAATTTTAATGATTGGATAACATAAACCCCTACAAAAATTCTCAAAGGTCCGTTGAGCCTTCTAATGCAATCCCTTCAAAAAATGTATTTCTTTATCATAGACTATAAACTTACGAAACTCAGCAAAAACTAGAGTAGCAGGTCTTCTCTAAAGAACATTAGATTTATGATTAAGATTATTACAAGTTTGATTTAAAAAAGTTGATAGCCATCACACTATTTTCTTGTGCTTAGTGGGCGTATGTATTTTTTTGCGTGTGTTGTGATTCTACTTTTGATAATGCAGATCATGCAACCTGTTCTAGGTGTTCTGGAAGTAAGAAGGATATGCACAGACATTAGGTACACCCTTTCAAGTTGAAAAATAAAAATTAAATAAGCACATAGAAAACAGAGAATATATGACTAAATACCTAGTGGAAGCTACTTATTTAGTATGTTGGCTCGGTTGGCATGCTTCATTTGAGTGTAACTTTGTTTATGAAGGTCTAAGAAGGCCTTTAAGGTGCAGGCAACAATGTCCCAACTACAAATGCAGTCTCCTCGAGACTTCACATATGAACATAATAGACAAACCTCTCTAGGCATCAACAGCAATGGCTAGCTCCTAAACGAGGGAGTAGTGACAGGAATTGGCATGGCTAGCTCCTAAACGAGGGAGTAGTGACAGGAATTGGCGAGACAGGGAGAAGAAATGAGCAAATAACATATCCATTGGTGGATTGAAAGTTAAAATGCATTTTCTTAAGAATTCTTTAGGGTTTCTTGGGAAGATGATTTTTTTGGGTTAAAACTTAAAATTGAATTTGGTTTGGTTCAGTTTTGGAGAAACAAGAGATTGACTATACGAATCCCAACTGAACCAAATTATTTGGCTGTACCAAAGTTCTTCTAGATTTTCAAATGTTTTCCTCGATTCAGCCAAACTTTTCTACCATGTAAAAGATAGTTGCTTATTAGATAGAATTGCAATCAATTGAAAGCAAGAATAAACAACTAAGCACAACAAAACAACCACAACTCAAAGCATTTAAGCAAACTATACTACAACAACATAAATTAATAAAACATAGCATTTATTACATGAATCTGAAGAACACTACATATTTCAACAATAATCTAGAAAAAGGCATCACTCAACATCAATCTCAAACAACATAAAATGCCATGTTTCACCAAATGCATGATAACTTGCAGTGGAATAGCATTACTTAGATAACTTGCAGTGGAATAGCATTACTTAGAGGAAAGGAATCCTTTTGAAACATTATATACCATTTTTTAGCAGAATGGTTGAGACAAAAAACACCCTTGAACTTTAGATGTCAAGAAAATATAGCCTATATTTCTAACACATTGTTGATTTCATGCCTGCCAACAATCCATGATCTTGCTACGGTTAAAAGACAATCCTTGGTTGACTAGGTTATTGCAGTTGTGTTTTAAAGTGCCTATAATGGCACACTACATATAGAATTTGAAACAATTTACAAAAATGTTCACTTTAAGGCTTTTCTGCATATGTTTATGGCAATCGCAAAAGGAAATTTCTGAATCTTTCATATAAAAATTAAATGGGAAACCAACAAGCAAAGAAAATATCATTATTTATTTTCACAGCAGGCCTCTTCTACGCTTGTAATCATTCACAGTTAATGTCAGACTATGCCTCCTTCCATCATTGCTAGGAACTTGCACTCCACAAGTTGACTCAATCTTTTGCTTTCTAGCCATAAAAGCTAAAGGGGCCCCTTGAGCACCCCCATACTTCTGCAGTCCAGCAAGTGAATTTGGGAGTTCAAAATCATGCAAAGAATACACCTTTGCATCTTCTGATATAGGAGCATCACTGTCGACAAGCTTTCCATCATCCTCAACAGTTTCTATTGCTATGGATTCCTCTATTTTGGCTGCATCTGCCTCTTTGTTCACATCAGTGTTGTCTTCAGCAACCTTTGCCTTTGTATCATAATAATTTTGAGATTGAGTCCAACGCCGAGTGAAAGGATCATGCCCTGCTTCACCTGCTTTAAGATTAAGGTTTAGAGGCTTGATCTCAGAAGTGTTCTTGAAATTTTTAGCCTTGTTTTTCTTATTCATTTCTGCTAGCATCGAGGCTTTTGCATCCTTGCTTTTGCTCTGAAGAGAAAGGACTTCTAGTTCCTTAAATCTCACTTTAATTCTCTCAACTTCTGAATAATCATGCCTGCTCTCTGCGAGCTCCATCTCTCTTCTAACCCTGTCCTTTTCAGCAGCCACATTCGATGGCCTTTTGGACCCTGTCCTGAACAGGTACTCGGCAACCTGTATTCAAGATAAATCAAGGCCGGCAACATAAGAATACAAGGAAGAAAACTTGTAAATGCAACTAATGTCAATTGAGTAACATAAATGGATGGAAAGGTCCAAAATGCAACCTGTTCTCTGACATCATCACTGGCAACACTAAGAAGTTACACAAACTTGGGCACAGCTCCATGATCAATCACAACTCTGGTATGCTCTGAGGTTCCTGACGCAAGATTTGTTAAAGCCCAGGCTGCCTCAAACTATAATATGACCAAATTAAAACGATATTAGATTACCACAATATAATGTAAATTCAATCTTCGAATCTCAAGTGAAAAACAGATCATACCTGAAGCTGAGGGAAATCATCCTTTGCAAGAAACTCTACAAGTCGAGGGACCACACCCGCAGCGATAACTTCCTCAATTAGAGGACTGCGTTCTGTCACATATATTTTTTCAGATGGCCATTTCCTAAAGACAAAAAAATATGGTAATAAAGATACATATACTCAAGACTATTACCAATAGAGAGAAGCTTCTTGATATTCTCAAAGAATGGTTCCCAAAGCCCAAACGGCCTATATTCAAGATAAATCAAGGCCGGGATCATGTACATGTCATTATCAAAGAATGGTTCCCAAAGCCCAGAAGGCCTATATTCAAGATAAATCAAGGTCGGGATCATGTACATGTCATAATGGATCTCGTACTCTGATTCATATCGGGATTCAAAATAGGCCAAATCCAGGAATTCAGATATGGATTGCGGATTCTACAATTCCAATCCATTCCAGGAGTGAGAGTGAAGCATTGCAGGAATCAAAAACAATTTTGATAACTGTCTGAAACACTTTTTATGTATGCATAAAAACTCTTGATCCATACTTAGGAAGTTGTAAACCTTAACTTCATATTTAATTGGAACAAATACCCACTTTAACATGGAGGAAAAATATTTGAACCTTACACTAAATCCTTAAAAACCTGGACTGCATTTGTTTTGAGTTATTTATTCCCTGACTTTTTTCATTTGAATTGTTATTAGATGCATTGTGAAATGTTTTCTTGCACCTTGATACAGCATCATGATAAGGAAAAAAGATGTTTTACCATCAAAATCTCTCCCTAAAGATTTTATGCCATCTTTAGATTAGCATCGAAAACCTTAAACAAATTAGCATAGAACTACTCCTCACACTATGGTGATCACCATATAGTGCAGCTCCAACATCATAGAATTTATTCCATGACAATGGAAGGCACCAACCAGTGAAAGAACAAATGCCTCAATGATTATAGATAACAAAACGTGTGGTTGTGCCATGCAACTATGAAGGCAGAAGTGTCAATATTACACATATTAAAGATAAACTAGCATCCTCAAACTCAACCTCCCTTCCACGCTTCACTTGGAAGCTCACTATCTTCCTCCTGCCATTTGATACTTGAAATCCACACCAAAGAAAATCGAACACGTTATATTTATTTACGGTTATCCCTGTGATTAGTATTACCCTCATTATGATATTAATATCATGTTTACCTTGTACAAATTTACAATGACAGGAGCTGAATCGTAATTTTCAAAAACATAATGTTCCAGAGGCTAGTACCATTTTCTTTATACAAAGGTCTCTGTTTTACCCAAAGGCCTCCAAATCTTATTAGCCGTGTGAATCTAGTAATGGAGTTATGTAAGACTATGATTTCATTCCCATACGGGCTGAAAGAAAAAGATCAGGCTGCTCTGAAAAACTAGGATCTTTACTGGTTAGAGGAGCTCTTCTTGGCTGATTATAGAAAGGACCTGGCTTTAGAAACTAAAACTTTTCCAGTGTCACTTGAACTCTTGCAACCCCTGTTGATAGCCAGGGGACTCCAAATATTTCCCAAAGGAATCCAATGGATCCTAAAACTCTGGATCTATGAAGGAGATGAAAAGAGATATACAGAGGACCCCAGATTCTAGCAGCATGGAATTATGTTTGAGGCCTGGATTCTGACACCAGAGTATAACTTGTCTAGTTTTATATAACACCTTTAACCAGCATTGTAATTGATTGTTGGACCCTCAAGCTACAATGAGAACATGGGGACCTAATAAGTATGAACGTTTGCGGCCTAAGACTCTCAGGACTCAGACCATTTTAGGATTTAATCTTAATACACCAATAGATATGCCTACAGCCCATCATAACCACCCAGATCACAATATAAGCTTTTGACCTAATATGATCTATAATTTTGTTATCTTCACCTGGTCAATTTGCACAAGTTAATAAATTAAGACAGCTATTGAAAGGCCTTCAAATTGCACTCTGTGAAGAATAAATCAAAATACTTATTTTGATTAACATATCCATCTTCTTAAAATACCTACTTTGTCATTTTAAGAATCTTATTTTACTGTATCTTACCAAAATGAAGCAAGATCCGGTAGCCCTTTGTACCCTTAGGAAGTTTTCTTTGGTAACTATCGAATGCTACACAAAGCCCAAAAGGAAATCAAAACAAATTTAGCACTAGCATAATTAAGGAAAAGATATCAATATATGAGCAGCGACAGCACACTAGAGCAAAATGGCATTTAGTAAACAGATGACTCCTGAAGATTTTCCAAAAGCGAAATTGTAAGGAAAAGAATCTTTTAAACTAAAACATGTCCTAGGTGAGCTTCTCAGGTAATTTAACGTAATGATTTCCTGCGCTGAGGTAGGCCTTCAGTTGGCATTGAGGTCTATGTTTTGACTATTAACATTTGTGACTGCACTACATTCTGTATTTATATTGTGACTACAACTAGATAAGCTCATCATCACATATCAGTGAGAATAACACTTATGTAATAAGCCATGTCCTCTACATCATGAGTGAAACACATGATACAGGCAAACCCAAAAGATGCAGAGTATATCAAGCATTATTTCTTTCATTTGGGACTAACCAATCTATAAAATAATTTAAAAAACAATCTAATTCCAACTAGCCTCATGGACTTGAAACATAGATAATTCTTGATTGCTACACAATTTAGCAAGAGAAACTCCTAAAACCAATTGGCATTAACAAATCACTCAGAGCAATAGGCATCGAATCGAAAAGAAAACAGAATGGCATGCTCTTGAATCATCTCTTTGTATCATTAATCTGAACTATAAGTAAGACAATACATCTGCCTGGTGATCTGCAGTGTCGACAACTAAAACTTATTCAAACTTCTGGAGTTGTCCTGCCAAATACTGTTTTAAGACTAACATCACCTGTGAATTCTACTTGGAAGTAATCTATGCTGAATGAAACACTTCTTAGAGTTCAATAACAAAAATAAAACTGAAATTAGGCACAATGATACATATGTTACTCATAACAGAAAATGCACTTGCTTTTTTGCCTTAAATTCTTCCCTTCTAACAGGAATTGAATGCAAAATGAATGGACAAAACCTTGCAGAGTGTTGAGGCCACTGCTGCGCACACCCACTCTTGTTGGTTACACTTGCATCGAATCCTTGACTCAAGGGGAATTCAATGTGTGAGTACCAGGAATTCGGGCCAGAAATCATGGTTCAGCGGAATAGAGATCAAGCGACGGTAAGGATTCAGTTATGAGATCAACGAAGGGTAAAGAGTTGGGTAAGGAGTCGGTAAGGATTCAATGGAGGGTAAGGAGAAGCCGGTTATGAGATCAACGGAGGGTAAGGAGGAGTCGGTTATGAGATCAACGGATGGTAACATTTTAATCATCTAACATTTAATCTAATGGTGTATAACAACGACAGCAAGGATCAGAGGAAAGTTGATTCCATAGGGAAACGCCTTACAGCGTAATGATTTCCTGCGCTGAGGTAAGCCTTCAGTTGGCATTGAGGTCTATGTTTTGACTATTAACATTTGTGACTGCACTACATTCTGTATTTATATTGTGACTACAACTAGATGAGCTCATCATCACATATCAGTGAGAATAACACTTATGTAATAAGCCATGTCCTCTGCATCATAAGTGAAACACATCATACAGGCAAACCCAAAAGATGCAGAGTATATCAAGCATTATTTCTTTCGTTTGGGACTAACCAATCTATAAAATAATTTAAAAAATAGTGTAATTCCAACTAGCTCATGGACTTGAAATATAGATAATTCTTGATTGCTACACAATTTAGCAGGAGAAACTCCTAAAACCAATTGGCATTAACAAATCACTCAGAGCAATAGGCATTGAATTGAAAAGAAAATAGAATGGCATGCTCTTGAATCATCTCTTTGTATCATTAATCTGAACTATAAGTAAGACAATACATCTGCCTGGTGATCTGCAGTGTCGACAACTAAAACTTATTCAAACTTCTGGAGTTGTTCTGCCAAATACTGTTTTAAGACTAACATCACCTGTGAATTCTACTTGGAAGTAATCTATGCTGAACGAAACACTTCTCAGAGTTCAATAACAAAAATAAAACTGAAATTAGGCACAATGATACATATGTTACTCATAACAGAAAATGCACTTGCTTTTTTGCCTTAAATTCTTCCCTTCTAAAAGGAATCGAATGCAAAATGAATGGACAAAACCTTGCAGAGTGTTGAGGCCACTGCTGCGCACACCCACTCTTGTTGGTTACACTTGCATCGAATCCTTGACCCAAGGGGAATTCAATGTGTGAGTACCAGGAATTCGGGCCAGAAATCATGGTTCAGCGGAATAGAGATCAAGCGACGATAAGGATTCAATTATGAGATCAACGAAGGGTAAAGAGTTGGGTAAGGAGTCGGTAAGGATTCAACGGAGGGTAAGGAGGAGCCGGTTATGAGATCAGCGGAGGGTAAGGAGGATTCGGTTATGAGATCAACGGATGGTAACATTTTAATCATCTAACATTTAATCTAATGGTGTATAACAACGACAGCAAGGATTAGAGGAAAGTTGATTCCATAGGGAAACGCCTTACGGCGTAATGATTTCCTGTGCTGAGGTAGGCCTTCAGTTGGCATTGAGGTCTATGTTTTGACTATTAACATTTGTGACTGCACTACATTCTGTATTTATATTGTGACTACAACTAGATGAGCTCATCATCACATATCAGTGAGAATAACACTTATGTAATAAGCCATGTCCTCTGCATCATGAGTGAAACACATCATACTGGCAAACCCAAAAGATGCAGAGTATATCAAGCATTATTTCTTTCGTTTGGGACTAACCAATCTATAAAATAATTTAAAAAACAGTCTAATTCCAACTAGCTCATGGACTTGAAACATAGATAATTCTTGATTGCTACACAATTTAGCAGGAGAAACTCCTAAAACCAATTGGCATTAACAAATCACTCAAAGCAATAGGCATAGAATCGAAAAGAAAATAGAATGGCATGCTCTTGAATCATCTCTTTGTATCATTAATCTGAACTATAAGTAAGACAATACATCTGCCTGGTCGATCTGCAGTGTCGACAACTAAAACTTATTCAAACTTCTGGAGTTGTTCTGCCAAATATTGTTTTAAGACTAACATCACATGTGAATTCTACTTGGAATTAATCTATGCTGAACTAAACACTTCTCAGAGTTCAATAACAAAAATAAAACTGAAATTAGGCACAATGATACATATGTTACTCATAACAAAAAATGCACTTGCTTTTTTGCCTTAAATTCTTCCCTTCTAAAAGGAATCGAATGCAAAATGAATGGACAAAACCTTGCAAAGTGTTGAGGCCACTGCTGCGCACACCCACTCTTGTTGGTTACACTTGCATCGAATCCTTGACTCAAGGGGAATTCAATGTGTGAGTACCAGGAATTCGGGCCAGAAATCATGGTTCAGCGGAATAGAGATCAAGCGTCGGTAAGGATTCAGTTATGAGATCAACGAAGGGTAAAGAGTTGGGTAAGGAGTCGGTAAGGATTCAACGGAGGGTAAGGAGGAGCCGGTTATGAGATTAGCGGAGGGTAAGGAGGAGATGGTTATGAGATCAACGGAGGGTAACATTTTAATCATCTAACATTTAATCTAATGGTGTATAACAACGACAGCAAGGATTAGAGGAAAGTTGATTCCATAGAGAAACGCCTTACGGCGTAATTACACATATATTTTTTAATTATAATAATTATAACGCGATTTGTTGCTCCAAAGATTAGCGTATTTCAACAAAAGTTAGTTACTCTCTTTGTTTATATATATACACTTGAAGAGTTTGCGTGTGTATATCTTATAACTTTGTAATTTTTAGTGGTTTTTTTATTATTTGCTATAAGAGTTATGTGTTAAATCAATTATGTGTTAAATCTCTCTTGTAAATATAAATTTCATATATATTTATCAATTATAAAGCTATTTGTTGCTCCAAAGATTAGAGTATTTCAATCAAAATTTTATTACACTTGTTTGTTTTCAGAGATACTTAAACACAAGTGTTGGTGTGTGCATATCTAATAACTTTGTAATAAATTACATATATATTTATTAATTATAAAGTTATTTGTTGCTCCAAAGATTAGAGTATTTTAAGCGAAAGTTTATTACACTCTTGGTTGTTTGTTTGTTTTTATATATACTTAAACACAAATGTTAGTGTATGCATATCTAATAACTTTATAATAAATTACATATATATTTATTAATTATAAAGTTATTTGTTGCTCCAAAAATTAAAGTATTTTAAGCGAAAGTTTATTACACTCTTGGTTTGTTTGTTTGTTTTTATATATACTTACACATAAATGTTGATGTGTGCATATCTCATAACTTTGTAATTTATTTTTAGTGTGTTTTTTATTATTTATTATGGTATTATACTAAGGCTTCCAAATATTAGTCCCAAGAAGTGGTTGTCACTTCATGATACTGTAAGAAAGTTCGGTATATGTGACGATTTTATTTTAAATCAACATATATTCTTAAATATTGAAATCTTGAATTTCCTTTGACTTTTTCTTTTTTGAGTCTCACGGCATTTTATATTTTTCATGGATTGGCTCTTTTTTGAGTCTCACGGCATTTTATTATTTTTCATGGATTGCACAACCATATTTATATATACATATTAAGAAAAATATTTAAACATTATTGACCATGAATAACGCAAGTCAAATTTTTATTGGTTTATTAGTTTTTATAGTTTAAAAAAAATAATATTTATATTTATGATAATAATCAAAGAATTATGTCCATTTTCTCTACTTAGCATGGTTACTAAAGATAAATCTTGTGATCTCTATTTGGGTTAGGATCTTGTTCCTACTACCAAATATTTGTTAAGAAGATATGTCTCACATGTTATTAAGTAAATATGAGCCCAGAAAATCTTACACTCTTAAGAAATAATATCTTCAAAATATTCTTCACTCTTGTTAAAATATATAATGATGCTAATTATATGCTTATCAAACTATCATAAAATATCAAAACTATGTCAAGTTATCGTTGAAAGTTTTTTAATGACAAGAGTATCTTCTTGTTCATTTTCAGCAAGTAGAACAATGTGATTCTTCAATAGGTGGAAGGCAAGCTACATGCACAATAACTAAACAATATCATTCTTCAATAGGTAGAAGACATGCTACATGCACAATAACTAAAACAATCTGCAAGCTAAGTATACGTGTGATGCAAATTATAAGGATAGTTGAAATCATAAATAAATGAAATATAATTGGTTGCTTCACACAAATATAGATAAAAAATCATGAACTCTATGTTCTTGAGAAATTCAAGGTCAAGTAGAAGAAAAAAGTAGAGAGTTATAGTTGAAACCATAAATAAATGACATGCAATTGATTCCTTCACACAAATATAGATAAAAAATATCATCAAATTTATGCTCTTGAGAAATTCAAGGTCAAGTAAAAGAAAACAGTAAATCAAACTCTCTACTTGAAGCATGATAATTGTTGACTTGGCTAAGCCCAAACATACACATGTGTGCATCCAAATATTGACAACAACTTTCCTTATAATGAATGCAAACATACGTATCTCCACTATGAAATCTTGCTCAAATACATTTTACAGAATGACTAAGAATTTAACATTAATCATCACATTAAAATGCATAAACCAATTAAATCAACAAATTTGACTATAAAACCACACACGAAATCCATATGAACAAATTGCAAGAAGCAAGGTTATGAGTAGATAAATAATGAAAGTAATAACAACACAAACTAAAATCATGGAATTTTCAAACCCAATAGAAAAAAATCACCTAGTGAACAATAAAAATGTAAATAAATCCACACAAACTTTGTTAAATTGAAGTGCCAACGTGTTAGAATTTATTTTTTTTTGCTAAAAAAATGTGTGAACATTAAGGTTTTGGGTTGTGCTTTTGATATGGATATCATCTCAATGTTAACATCAAAATCTTGAAAATTATGTACAACCACTAATCCAACTCTCATCACGTAGCTTAATATTTACCAAGGTGGGTTTGATTGGGTGTCTCTAGAGAAAATGAAGCCATTTGACTATTTAAAACTCAAAAAATACCTAATAGGATTCATATTTCACAATGAAAATCTAACAATAAAGTTTGAGGTTGAAAATTTAAGTATAACCTAAAATGTTTATAATGAAAAAAAAAAAAAAAAATATTAAATATACTTATGCATACCTAAGAGAAAAATCCATTTTGATCATCCATGATCAGTATTTGTACCCATACATAATAAACCCCATACCCAAAACATTATTTTATGAACTCCCCGAACAATAAATAATAGGAAATAATAGCAAAATCAACTATATTAAAAACAAAACAAAATAAAATAAAAAATTACCAACAAACTCATGATTTTTTTATTGTGCTTTTCAATATCATGTTACAATATTTGTGGACCCTCATCCCTCATTATGTTCCATTTTCTTAGCTAAAATAATATATGGTATTAACACCTCATCAACAAACAAATGTGGTGTAAGATATATGTGTACTTTCCATATTTCTTACCACTCTCATCCTTGATCTTTCATGGAATGTATTAAACGTCAATCCCTCATTTCTATTTTTCTTTGCAACATAAAAGATGGTATATGTATGTGCATGATGATAATGTTCATTTCTATATATGAGGATGATGCTAATGTTCACCATGAAATGAACATTAAATTTTGAGAAGAGAATTACATCCATTTTTTTTGTATGTTTCTATTTTAAGTAAACTTCTAGAATCATTGGAAGAATTTCATGATATTGGGTGCAATAGACATAAATTAAGAAAGAGAATAGAGTTTCATAATGTTTGGTGCAACAAACATAGAGAGAAAAATATCTTGAAATCCAATTATAATGGTTTCATATTATATATATTTTATATTAATATATATTTTTAGTTGTCTTGTTTACAAAACAAACTAGAATAATACATAATCATGATAGAGAAATTTTAAAAAGGTAATCTCACTAGAATTTTAAAAAGAACATAAAATCGTTGATACCTTCCTTCTAGGATTCACTTTCCAATACCCTCCTTCAAGATATGTTTCATTATATTCCTCTTGGAAGCTTACTTTGGAGTTAGGTCTAAACACAAAGGATTATGAATCATAATATTTCCTTCAACCCTTGTATCCATTTTAGGAGGAGAAACCTCAAAATGTATATTTCTCTTTATGGAAACCTTCCCCTTCTGTTGTAATTTGTTAGTCGCTAACACCCCACCCTCTTCAATCATTATATTACCATGTATTATTTGTGTTTTTTTATGTGTGTGTGTGAGAGAGAGAGAGAGGGAGGGATAGAGATAGAGAGAGAGTGTGTGTGTGTGTGTGTTTTGTATTCATAAGAAACTATTAATTTTTCTTTCTATTGATGTTGAAGCTCAAATGATAAGGATTCAAAAATCTTATAACCTACTCATCCTTTGATTCAATCCATTTCTTAAACGTATCCATGAGCAGAGAAAATTTAAGCATCCATAGTTAGGTTATAGCATAACTACCTTGGGGTATGTTACTAATTCATAAAATTTCAACTATGAAATGTTTGGCTATAGTTATCTGAAAATATTCGAATTTATAAATATTGTTTATTGAATTGTTTTTAGAAAAAATGGGAATTAATGAATTTCTTTTGCGGCAAACTATAAGTAAAATTAATGATGGGATGAAATTTATAGACTAAATTCTCTATCCATGAGACCTTTGGTGGTGTTTAATCTCATTGTATATATCATGAAAATGAGTATATAGATAATAAAAAAATCATTTTCTAGCCAAGTTATCATCATTTATTTCTCCACATTTTAATCAATACTATGAAGGGAATTCAAAAAAATGGAAATCAATCCCAGAACCATCTAACTATGGGTGATCAGTGATTGAATGTTCTAGAAGTAACCATACATTTTTTATGATTAGGGCCATCTATGGATTCCATGGATGAATTCATATTCGCTTCTCATGATGGACACCCTCACTGAATTGATTTGGAATTGTAAATTTTGATCATAAATATATTGGAAATATTGGAAAATGGCTATAATTTCTCATGATGGACACCCTCACTGAATTGATTTGGAATTGTAAATTTTGATCATAAATATATTGGAAATATTGGAAAATGGCTATAATTATCATTGTTGGAACATAAAAGAGTCAAAGGGGAACTTCTACACTATAATTCCTCAATTAAAAAGCTAATAAGTAGGTTTTACTAAACAAAACTCCCTAACCCAACATAATACATTAGCATAAATATTATTGTGGTTATATCATCTAGATAATTTGCTTAGCCATGGATAAAATGTTCATGAATGCCCCAAATATTACACAAATCACAATAAATCGCATTTTTGATGTGCCCAAACCCTTATTGTTTCCATACTTTATTTTTATCTAAAATGGAAATATTTCTTTCAAAATAGTAAAAATCCACTTTGTTGTCAATCAACACATTATTTACGACTTGAATTGAAGATTAAAGTAGAAATACCTATAATTTGGAAAATGTATTGAATACACATGCCATTCATTTGATAGACAAGGGTGGATTATTTTAAGTCAAATTTGATAATTATAGGAGTATGTGGAATGCTCCTATCCATTATTGCATGTGTATAAAATATTAGAGTCTTGACTTACTAAGCAATCTATAGAGTAGATAGTTCAATGGTCACACTTAGAACAGAGATTCTCTAGTTGAGTTCTTAGATATATTTCAAGTCATTTGAAAGTTATATTCTCTCATATTAGATCTAGCATATTCTTTAGTCGACTCGCATAATTGTGCCTTCCAACTTTCTAGGGCCATTATTCATGTTTTTCACTCCTCATCTTTGCCTTTTTTAATAATCCTAGTTGAACTTTTTTCGTTGAAATTTTTATTTGTGGTCCATCCTATTCATTTAATTTTATTGTTATTATTATTATTGTAAATTTATTTTTGAAAGGAAAATATTTTTTAAACAGCTATTACTTTCGTTGCTTTATTTTGCGAGTATATTTTGTAAACAAAATATGCAAATTGTGCACATTATTTGTCTAGATTTAATAAAATGGAGGCTTTGATTATATTTCATTTAGGACAAGGAGAAAGAAATCCATAATTTTTTTTAGGATGAAATAGCTATGGTAACAAGGAATGTTTTGAACGAAACATTCCTTTTTCATGTAAGAAAATGCCACCCATGTAAATAAATGATGTTTAAACCAAGTTGTAAAATATAGAATCTATATTTTATGTAAAATCACTATTTTGTTGAGAACTATAGATGCTGGGAATGAAAATCCAAAAACTTCCTTTGACTAATTTTCCATACACGCTTCACAAGAGTCAATTTTTTTACTCATTTAAATATCAACTATGTGCTTAAATGTTAGGAATATGAAACAATTTCCCTCATTCCATGCTTTACTAGATTCCTCTTATATATTCATAATCTATTATCACATAGTAACTTCTAAGAAATATGAATCCAAAGTACGAAGAAGTCCTAGAAAGCTACTTTTTATGCTTCCTTCGCTCTATTATAACTCTTAATAGAAGTGTAGATCATTGATTATGGGACCAAAACCTTTCTATTGAAGATATAGTTATTATGATGAGCCTTAGATACTTAGCCTCTATCTCATTCAATGACCTATCTCCAATCCATATCTAGTGTGATTACTCATATTCACTTACCCTTAAGACCTTATTTAGAATGAGATAAGTTAAGTTCCATACCTAGCCTAGTACTTATCCCATGTGATGCTCCATTGATTGAAAGTAGGAAATGGGCTTCATCATATTTAATGAAAATTACTTGTATTCAACAAACATTATTCATTCAATTCTTTGAACAATGTGCAAGTAATTATTGTAGGTGTTGGAGTACTTCTTTGACATATTTTTTAATCTGTAGTTCCATTTTCTTAAGGGATAGTACCAAGGCAAAGGAATTGGGCCACCAAGTTTGATAGTGGTTGGCATAGGTCCCTAATATTTTTCCCCTTGCCCTATTGGTACAATTATTTTTTTATGTTTTCCAACCTCATGCACAAAGTTTCTCCTTGCAAGCTAACTCAACCATACAACAATTTTGGTCATTTTTATCTAACAATATCCATAACTTGGGGGATAGGGGATGGTGTGGTTCCAAGCCTTGCCTCTTAGTTGAACATTTATTTATCTATCTTCCATGATCTAACCCACCTCCTTCAAATACTCCATGCGCCTCAATTATTTAGGACTTATGCATTTTTTAAGTTAGCTTGTAGGCTTCTTTGACTCCCATTGCAATATTCATGAACCTCCTACTTCTCTCTCTTCTCTCTTTGTTTGTCTCTGTGAAACATGATGCATGATATTTTTTTGTGAAGTTTTGAATTCTTGTATCTAACATCCCATCTTCTAGATACATCCACCCTCTAAAGGTTTAGCTTTACTATCCAATTAGCTTTGTTTCTAGATGCAAAGATGTATTTGGTGGGAATTGACCATAGGCATTATCCTTGGCTAGCAAGATTTGTTGGGACAAAATTTCAAATAGCATTAGTGAATTGATGAACAATATAAAATGTTCTTATTCGGAATGAATTTCAATTAATAGAATTCAAGATATGTTTTTCACTCAGTACTTTTGAATATTGTGCAACTAAATGTCTTCCTTGAAGAGTTTCTATACTCTTTTGCCATACTTCTTCTATTTTTAATTTCTTTTTTTAAGAGTTACCACTAGGAAAAATGAATTTGGCAGTTAGCCCTAGGTAACATGGATCACATATTTATATACCTCCCCCTTCATCATCTAACTCTTTTGTAATGTTTCCAACCACTTGTACCATGTTTCTCCTTGCAAATTGCATGAACTGTACACCTTTATACAAAGTTTGGGAGATGGGGGTTTCTGTGGTTAGAGGTCATGGCTCTCAAGTTAGGGTTTCTCAATCCATCTCATTCGGGTTTTTTTAATTTCAATAAGTTTGTTTGAGTCATTTTCATATTTATCTATTTATATGTCTATATCTTAAATATCAACAAAAGCAACATTTGATAACTCAAAATATTCCAAGACCACATAAAAAAACATATATCTAAATCTTGAATCTCAACGAGAACAACATTTGATGATTCAAAATATTCCAAGACTACATAAAAGAACATACTTCGCATATCAAATACATTACAGTGGACATTGACATTAGCAAATAGAGTATACTAAAAATAATAATAAGAAATTGAGTAACAATTTCTTTGGACATTGGCATTAGCAAATATAGTATATTCAAAATATTGATAGAAAATTGATAAAAAAAATTGAGTAACAATTTCTTTAACCATAGTTATTAACCAATATAGTATACTCAAAATATTGAGTAACCATTTCTTTAACAATATTTTGATATCAATAATAATATAAATGTATAAAGGACCCAAAAGAAATGACAAACATCTACCTGTGCATATCTTTATTCCGACTCACGTTTGACTTGAGTTTGAGTACTACTTGTAAGTCAAAATTGTAAATTACTCACGTCCATTTACAATGTTTTCATAATATCAATATAAATAATTTGAATGTTCATAATATCAATGTAGATAATTTGAATGTGCTATACTTCATAAAACTGGAATATAAACCAAATGAGGCAAAAGAAAAAATAATAATAATAATAAATATAAATCAGGAATATAAACCAAAATGAGGCGAAAAAAAAATAATAAATATAAATCATTAGAATTCCTTTGTACCTCCCATACTTGACGATGATAAAATTGTTTTGTAAATACTCCTACAAATATATGATTGGACATAAAGAACCTACATGCCTTAGAGATATTTGTGACTGCCTAAACAAAATTAAAAATATTTCAAAATATTTCTAAGATGCCAGGGATGTTATTCTTTCGCTATTTTTAATTTAAATTTAGATTATGTAATTTTTTTATTACATTAATGACGTAAAACCACCTCAAATAATGGATTAGACTTGTATAGTAATGAAAGAGTATTATCAAAACCGTTTCTTCTCGCTCATAACCATAAACCATATTTTTCATAAATGTAATTGCGAGATGAGGAATAATGAAATTTTAAAGCTAAATGTTTGGAGAAGATAGAGGGAAAATGAACTCCAATGCCATTAGTATCATTTCATTCCCAATATTTGTCATTCTATTGATGGATGGAGGTAGAGCAATTTCTTGAATTCCTATTGGTTGATTAGGAAATATGTCCTTAACTTAACTATTCTTGTATTGTTAGTTGGTATCTCATGCGTAGGATATACGGACATAGTTAGTTGGTATCTCATGTGTAAGATGTAAGGATGGCATAGACATTGTAACTATTATTGAATAAAAAATTATG
>APFE031398558.1:0-22047 GCA_000404065.3 Pinus taeda | reverse complement strand
AAACTAATATCTAATTGGGCGTGATATTATAGTCTCAATTTTACATTTATTTCCTACCAAATATGTTAATAACTTAAAGTGTCTCAATACTTATAAATATTTTTCTATTGTTTTTCATAAAAATATAAAATGACTAAAACATAACTATTCCTTTACTAACAACATATTTCAAAATAATATAATGTATTGATAAGAAAAGACAGTGTCCCCTCCATTATAAATCTTTATATTTTTTTGGTATGCCCCTAAGTCAACATGCATTTTCATAATTAATTATGTGTTCCTTTAATATTATAAAATAGTTTTCTTTCAAACTTTTTCACCAACCTTTAATAGCTAACTTGATTTTTTGATATTAAATATTTTTCTTTCAAACATTTCTACCTACCTTTAATAGTTAACTTGATTTTATGGGCAACTTGTGTAGGAGTCATAAAAGGCCTTGAAATATCAAGTTGTCAAATAATGCAAGGTAAAGACTTATAAGCATTTGTAGATGCATTAGCTATTTAAGAATATAGACATTGAAAAAAAATCAATTATGCCATTTGTTATGTAAATTTTTGTTATAAATGATACTAATGAAAAATAGAAATTTCGTTGTTTTAACTAGACACTTACTAATCTTAACTTTGTGAATTCAACTATAAAATCTCCCTACTTAAAAAGGTTAACAATTTTATTTGTGTTAATATTTTAAAATTTTGTTTTAATATTCTAAAGTAGAAACTTAAACTCAAAAGTTCAAGATCTAAATTATCATAATGTCACTTACAAAATGGAACCTTGCAAATCATAAGTTTTAATAATTAAAAAAAATTAAGAATTTTATACATGGGCATGTTTTAATAATTAAAAAAAATTAAGAATTTTATACATGAGCATGCTTTAATAATTAAAAAAATTAAAGATCTTTATGCATAGGCATGAGGGAGATTTTTATACTTATGCTATCAATTACTTTTTTCATAAAAGATAGTAGCAAAATTGCATATTATACTTGTTTATTTATATATTTATTGCACCATACATCAAAAGAAAGCATGAAATTAATTTCTATAAAATAAAACATGATATAATAAAGAGTTCTTAATCTAATACACAAAATCTATGTGGCTCTTTATTATAAGAATTTTTATTTTGCATTATAGGATGGTTTATTTGATGATACCAATTGATGATTATAAAAGGTAATTATATGCATTTTATTTGATGTGGAAAAAAATTTAGAAAATGAAGGGGTAATTTCTTAAATAAATAAAGATGAAATACTGGAGATGAGTATAATCTAAAATAATTTGAAAATTATTGTAAAGAATAGGGTATTATTACTTATATCATTTATTATAATAGAATAATAAAGGTAGCCCCAAGGGATAGCTTAGTTGGTCGAGTTCTTGTTGCTAAGTACCTCCCTTATTGGGAGGTCATGGGGTCAAATCTCCTTGACGCCCTTGGGGTTAAGCCTTGTTAGTTTGGCCAACAAATTGATCTACATGGATTTTCCTATGGATGTAGTAGTCACTCAGTGCCCCTAAACCACCTTTAAAAAATAAACAATAAGGAGAAAAAAAAGTTAAGAATACAATCTATGTAATGAAATATAATGAACTTTTCAAAATGAGAATACTAATAAATTTTAAAAGAAATATCTTAAGAAATTCATATACCTTGAAAAGGAAAATCTTCTATAAAAGGTGGATATATTATTTTTACATTTGCATCATACTGCTATGGGTATCACATTCATATATTAATGAAATTATTAATTAATGAATGAAGTTTAAAATGGATATATATTTATAAAAAACATTAAGAGTGGTTATTATTTATTATATTGTAGGTTGAAGATTAATTGAAATGAAACTATAGAAGTATTGAAAAGTTATGAAGAATATCAAGAGTGATGTGTTATTATTGATTATATTTCATGTAAAAAAAATAATTAAAATGAAGTGATAGACCCAACGAAAAGATTATATGTATACATATTTGTCAACATTTGAAATAATATACCTTGGGTCTCACATAATTACCCCAGGGGATTTTTAGTAAAACCTTTTTATGCCAATAATGTAGTCAAGAAATGTTTGTGCAAGATTGAAACTATATAAATGATGATGCAAAAATGTCATATATCATTTGATGGTATCCCCTAAAAGAATGTTTAAACAATGGTTATGAAGTTGTGAGGATGATATGGAAAGTAGTGAGGTGGATGGACAAGATAATGTCGGTGTGGATGAATGGTGGATAGTAGAAATGTGGCAAACAATGGATAAATGAGTAGGTTATAATGGTAAATGCCTAAAGAATGGCTAGCCAAGAAAATTCTTTTTAGTGGGGAACTATTAGATAATTGCTAGATCCAATTTTGTAATCCCTTCCACAACTTTATGATATTGGAGATTGGGCTTTAGTACTAAGGCTTTTATGGATCCATCCCAACTCCATGTTGAGAGAGGAATGATGAAGGCCCATATGCATTGCTACATACATAGAGATCAAAGGATTATATGTATGTATGTTAAGAAAATGACTAGGGTAATCCTAATGATTGTACTAAAAACGTATTGGATAGAATCAATTCATAAATGAAAATAATGATAATATCTCAAGACAATAACTTTCCCTTTCGTTATCCTACCTATATCTCTTTCATAAAGATGAATGGATTTATGTATTGTGTTGATGTTATTATTGGTTATATTTTGAGTAAATTATATTGTATTTACATTCATGATCATATGTAGTTTATGTGTGATGCAAGACGATGTGTGCACATATCTTTCATTATGTGATTTTGATAACACTACGATAGGTGTGGGGAAGATGGTGCCATTTGTCTACCACTCTATGAAATAAGAGATGAAAACACAAAACAAAAGCTAGTGGATGAAAGGAAGGGTTAATAATAAAATTAAGAAGAAGATGAAGGAAATGTCGAACATGATGATTCTTATGATATTGATGAATTATGGGAGAGGAAGCATTGAAATGAATATTATGATTAGCTAAATTAAATGTGAAATTATTATTATTTTTTTTTATTTTTTATAAGAAGATAGTCGATTTAAATCTACTTGTAAAGATTAAGATAGATGGAATAGATTGTTGCAAACAAAAATGACAGATGTTGGAAGAAAATAAAGGTCATTGAAGGTATGCATTGGATGATTTTATTTATGAATAAGTGAATATTTTGATGGAATGTTTAGTCAGGGAATCTATGTGTAGTTGTGAAAAATTGAGTTGAAAATAGGTATACCTTGTTGAGTAGCTAATTCCATGTTATGTAGTTTCAAGCAAGAGTGGCTAATGAAATTAAAATATCTTTGTAGATTGCATGAAAAATGGTAGCGGAATGTCACTATGAGGATATCATTGAATTTGTGTCATGTGGTAATTGCATGGTTGAGAAGAAGATGAGTATTTTTCATGGTAATCATGAAAAGGAGATAAATATAGAAATAGATAAATTGTGTGTCATGTATTATAGTAAAATAAGAGTGATGAATAGTTCATAGTTAATGAGGAGAAAAGAATTGAAATAATTTTTGAAGTTGATAATATTTTACCACATAAGAATGAGGGAATACTTTTCTTTAACCAAGAGTTCAATGCAAGAGAACCATCTCCTATTTGATTATACCCTTATAATCAATGTTTATGTAATCGATTGATGAAGATTTGGTTAAGAAAGGAATGGAGTATGGATTTGATGATGTGGGGGGATATGATGATGATGATATATGGAAGGTGAAGAGGTAGATGGATGAGATGAAATGGATTGTATGAATCGTGATCGTTGACCACACAGTTAAATAATGTGATGAGAAATTATGTAATGGAAGAGCCTAAGAAAGCTAATGGAATAATTTCTTTGTACTAATTATTTGTTAGATGGAATATAATATATTAGTAAATAATCTTTTTTATTTTTTTTTTGAGGGTTATCCTAACTATTGAAGAATGTATCTAGTGGCGTCTGTTCTAATTTATTTAGTCATGATCCAATGTATTTTTCAAAATAAGACAAATGATTTTTATAAATAATTTGACTTATTAAAGCATGGGTTTCATGCTTGGGTCAATGGTTTTTATGTCAAATCCTCCATTATAGGCTTTTATGGTTTAGGTTAAGCGTCCTTGGTTGTGTCATAATGTTTTTTGGGATTTACTCATCAAGAAATAATTTTATTTTAATGTAAAATAGGTCAATTAGGCCTCCTCCATCAAGTTGGCCTCAAACTAGAAAAGTCGGCCTAACTGAGGGGAAAAACTTCCAATATAAAGGCAATAACTTGACCTCGTTTGGAGCATTCACTCACCAAGTTTGATATATAGTTGTTGGGGGAAGGAAAAATGTGAAATTAAAGGAAGAATGTGGAAAGGGATAGAGAAGGAGAAGTAGGTCTTTATCAATCACATGAAGTCAAAAATCTCTCTCTCTCTCTCTCTCTCTCTCTCTCTCTCGTGTTTAGTTGTTCAGTTTTGAAGGGCTGGGTTGTAGTAATAAGCTGGGCTGAAATTCTTAGTTTTTGTTGGGATAAAGTGTTGAACAATAATTCTAATGAAGTTAGTTGAGTTGTATTGAAAGGATGGCTTGGTGGAGGAAGGTCTCTAGGTCTAGGGTCTTGTTCTATCTCAACATGAATTTTCTAGTGGAAGAGTTTAATTAGGTTTTCCCCTATAGAGTGATTTTAGCCCTGGTAGAATGCCTACATCTGGTGTCTTTGATCTTCATGTTTTTCTTTTGATAATTGATTAATGAAACAAAGATAAAATAAGAACATAAGAAATTTAATAATAACTCAAAGATATCACAAGTAATTATCAAAATAGGAAAATATTTCTACCTTTCCGATTTTCTAACGCTAACTCCATGTTTGGAGAGTAACTGAGGAGGACAAGAGGTAGTATCGCTTCCTCAAAGAATCAAGGATTTCATAGTGTTGCAAGATAAGGTTATGTTGGTTCATCACACCTATGGAGCTTCTAGAGATAGTCAGTTGAAGGGTCGAGTAACAATATATAGTCAATCAAATGATCACCTTGTAGGACAATAGATTGAGTGTCATTAGGTTTGTCAAGTAACCAACTACAAGATAGTGATCAACTTGGACCATCACCTAATTGGTATGAAAATAGTTGATGAGATAGTATGGATTAATCGAAAATAGTTGTAATGATCAAGCCTCATCATTGTGTTATTATCCAAAGACATAAAATTCATAAGTACACAATATGTACAATAATTGAGAGTGGAGCAAACTCTAATATGAATAATGATAGGACAAAATCCTCCAAATACACAAATACATTCACACAAACCAAATGACTTGTCATGCATAATGAATACATGGTGTTTATATATACCTATCTACACATTGCACTTGTGGTCCCGTAATTATTAGGATGACCTTATTACATATATATTTACACATTAAAAGTATGTTTAACCGCATATATTCGCCTCCTTTGGTCACACTATATACTCTTATATAATATAGGCCCACCTTGTGGTTATAAGATAGTATCGACCTTCAAAAATTCTGCCCTTAAAGATTTGTTTTTAAGGGAACTACATATGATGAAACCAAATAATATGATTTTCTTTGATTCCTAAATTCTTCTGGCCACTGATGATGATCCATCCATCCAAACTCAATTCTTTCTAGTCTCAATCCTTGATGGCTTGTTGTTGCATAGTTTTCTTTCCCTAAGTTCTATGCATTCTTGTTGTGACTTCTCCAATTTGTACTAGTTGTCAATATTTGATAAAGTGCCATTGAATAATTATTTGGTGATGCCTTATTCCATGAATTTTGATGAATAATTATCTTAATTCTTGTGTTCCTTGTAACCTTTCCTGCTAATGAGGATGTGGATGTGGTTTTAGATTTGATTCCTTTCATTTACTCTATATAACAAGTTTTTTTTTTTTTTTTTTCATATTTATCTATCTATCTTCGCTTTCGAAATAATGGTTTTCTTTATCGTCTTTGTTTTCATAGAATTATCTAGCCTTAGAGCTAATACCATCATATTTTTCATATACTTCCTATAGCTGGAGTTCAAATGATTAAAGTATCTTCTAGTGACCCTCTTTAATCTTCTGTTCTTTCTCCTTTTGAAGTTTCAATATGATCGCATTTATCAAATTGTGACATCCTTCCCCAATTCTAGAATTCCTTTCTGATTTCACCTTCTACGTGATTAGGGCTTCCTCAATATTTTTGTAAATTTCCCCTTCAAGTATTTTGGTAGCTTCTTTTAATCTAAGATCATTACTTCTTCTTCACTTTGAAAATGTATTTTTCTTCTTCCAATCTCTTGATGTCATCTTTATGGTTTCATAATTTGCATATTTCTTCATCTCTGTTTTTCAATTCTCCACTTCCCTTTGCTAGTCTTTACCTATTTCAATTATTGAATCTCCTTAATGAGTTATTGATCAAGGATTTGTATATTAGATAGATCATCACCCTTATCCTTGAGCTCTCATTTTTTTTTAAACCCATCTTAAAAATATTTCATTACTTCCACCTATGAGTGCATGATCCACATTTTTTGAAAATAATTCTTCAAAATTTTCCCATGTAATAGGCAATCTATTATATTCATCAAACTCATTCCACCACTTGGAAGACTTATGCTTAAAATAAAGGCTTGCAAAAACAAGTTTTGAATGATGTTCCTTCATTTTCCTCAACCATTCCATAGGATTAAGTTCATATTTATCTTCATCATCTATAAATATTGTTACTAAATTTGATTGTTAATTAAGGTATACACTACACCCTCAAATTATAACCTAAAAATGTGATCGGTAATGACCTTGTTTGATTACTATCATTTTACTAGTATAATACTTTATGTTTTCACTTCTTGGTATATTTTTAATAACCTAATTAGACATCCTTGATAAATAATAATTTGAAGTTAACATACCTTTTCAAACACTTATTTGGAGATTCTTCTACTACCTAATATTTCCTTTGTTGTAACTATGCAATTTCAACTCTTATGAATTTGTAATTTTTGCCTATATTACTTTGATATTTGTTCTTTGCAATTCCACAAGTGTAATCAAAATTTGATGTGCTATGTGAAGGTTATGGTAACCTTCCCAAAAGCTTGTTGATTTTTGGCCTCTTCCCATGTGTTAACTTGTCTAGTGTGACACATCCTCAAATTTTTAAATATAATTTTGATATTTTTACATGAGGTACTTATATATGTCTCCTATGATCCTTGAAATATTTAATAGTATGATATATATTAGAAAATATGTTATGGAGAAAATATAAAGCTAACCTATATTTGAAATTAATTTCAGGATCATTTAGTAACCCCAAATTCCTTACTACATATCTCTGAAAGTATAGTGAATCAAGATCATAAATTTGAACCAGATGCGAACCCCAAATTCCTTACAGTCTATATCTGAAAGTATAGTGAATCAAGATCATAAATTTGACCTAGATGTTAACCAAAATTTCTCCTTAATATGATCTAAGTTTCACTATTCTAAAAATTTGAAAATAAAATTATAAAAAAAATTCCAGTTTGATATGTTTGAAACTAATTTAAAGAGTGTTAAGGAGCCCTTACTTCCTTGGGACATATCTCTAAAATATATAGAACCGAAATATAAAATTTGAACCAAAATTTCCATGAAAATTCTAATAATATGGTCCAAATTTCACCTTCTAAAACCTCCTGGAAGAAAAAACTTATAATGAAAATTTAAAACTAACTTGTTTGAAACAAATTTCAAGAGAATTCAAGAACCCTAAATTCCTTTAAATACTATATATTCGAAGAGATATGTCCTCATTATTATCCAAATTTCACCATATGGAACCTCCTAGAAATCATTTCATAGAAAAAACACCAATATGATCTATTCAAAGCAGCAAAACCTAGGTTCGTAAGAGTATAAAAAAAATACAATACATATAACAATAGGATAAACTCCTCTAAATAACCAAATATGTTCACACATACCAAATCACATGTCTTGAATAGTGAATATGTGATCTCTATATATATTTATCCATACATTGCACATGTGGTCTCTTCATTATTAGGATGACCCTATTACATATATATTTAGATACAAAATGTAAATTACCCTCATATATTCCCCCCCTTAGGTAATACCATATTCATTTAATCCAATATAACCCCCCTTTGGCGTCATAACACATTGGACCAAATCCTCTATAATTCAAGGAGATTGGCTAAATCTAGTACCTATAAATAAACACCCTATGGATAGAATATGCACCTTATTGTATTGTGATGATGTAATGTTGTTAATCATGCATTATGATGTTATGATCATAATGAATTGATGTCGTGACCATAGTAGTTCCATACAGTTACAGGGCGATTTTTTGGGTGCACCATGACTTCTTGAGCATGAGGTACTGACATGCTTCACAACTACTTAGTTTAGTACAATATTCATTAGGGGAATATTGAGGTAAAAAAATGGGCCTCAAAATAAAAATCTACTAAAAAAATAAACTTTAAGAGAACAATTAGGATTTGAGATGATGATGACATCCCCAAGGGTAAATATTTGGAGGGAAAAGAATAAAACTATATTTTTCTATTTTATTTTTGGCTTATCTCCTTATAGGTTTACTCAAGTTTCAAGTGTAGACACATTTTGGATGATAAATTAAATCTTGTATCCAAAGAGTGCCATGTCTACATACTTTTCAGTCAACCAACATTTAAAAAAAACATTAAAAAAAAATACATGAAAAAACATGTCCGATGTGGGTATAATTGAAAGTATGCAGAGTGGGTACTCGTTAGATGTGGGATTTAATTCGATATCCAATAGGAGTCTACACTTTAAACTTGATTAAACTATAAGGAGATCAATTATAAATATAATAAAATAAGTAGTTCCTCTTTTTTCTCTAAAAATCAATAAATGTTATAATATATATATATATATATATATATATATATATATATATATTAAGCTTCGGTAGGACCCTCTCATTTTCGAGTTTTTACATGTCCGTTATTCACCCTATTTCTAGGGGAGGTAGCACAAGAATCGAACCCAAGATCTCTGGTTCGGTGAGACTTCATTCCATAGCCATTGCCACTTGAGCTACCCCTTGCGGACCATAAATGTTATATTATTATTTTAACTATTATTTTATTATTTTCCTTAGGAGGCCCATTTTATACCTCCAAATTTCCCTAAATGAATACACTCAGACTATGTCTCATAGTAATCTTACTTATATAATATCTATATTATTGGTTACTTAGAGCAATATCATATCCCTTCGATAGAGTGCAAGTAATTATTATTTTCATAGAACATCATATAACATTTATTTATGAGAAGCACATGTAAAGAAATATAATCAACAATATAAAAAACACACTATTCATATAGAACAACCCTCTAGCCTTATTTTATTAATCAATGCAAATCTTCTTTACATGAGGGTCTTATATAATGGCTCAACCCTTAATACAATAAACTAGCCAACAAAACTTTACTTTAATAGAAAACCATGTCACATAGCTCAATAGACCTAACAAATCAATTTTGGGTATGTATTATATTATTTCCATAATTAAAAGTAGGAACCGAGGGGGGTAGCCCCCTTGAACAAGGTTCGGGGTAGTGCCCCAAGTTTTTTTTATGTAGACCTAATAATAGTTGAGTGAACCAATGGATGGGGGCAGACCCAAGGATGGCGGGCAAACCCAAGGATGGGGGTCGGACCCAAAGATGGTGGGTGGACCTACCCATGGTGTTGTGCATGGGTGTTGCACATGGTTTTGGGCATGATGGTTTTCTACATGGTATTTTGTAGATTTTGTTAAGGGAACTATGATTATGTTCTAATCTAGGGTTAAAGGATTTAGGTTTATGAATGCTTATATATATATAGTTGAGTGAACCAATGGATGGGGGCAGACCCAAGGATGGGGGGCGGACCCAAAGATGGTGGGTGGACCTACCCATGGTGTTGTGCATGGGTTTTAGGCATGATGGTTTTCTACACATGGTATTTTGTAGATTTTGTTAACGTAACTATGATTATGTTCTAATCTAGGGTTTAAAGGATTTAGGTTTATGAATATATATATATATATATATATATATATATATATATATATATATATATATTATAACATTGAAAGGAATATAATGAAAAATAAATTTGATGGTCCCGTTTTGGGATCCGAGGGAAATTCTCTCTGTATATTTGTTTTATGTTCTTGCCATTATATATTTTCTATTTTTAAGAATTTGTTTATAGATAAGTTCTTTACAGGGTTAAAACCTACATTTTCTATCAGAGTTGTTTTGTCTTCAAGGGGGCGCCTATGTTGTTAAGGGTTTTTTCTCAAGCTTGTGTTAGACCTTGTTCAGTGGGAGATCTGTGAGATTGATTCTTGTGATGAAAGAAGGTGGTGAGTATTGGAAATATAGACATTGAGAAATCACATGTTTAAATTTTTGAGTTGTGGAAGCTCAAGATGGAGGTTTGTTGGTGGACCAAGATCAGTGGATTGTTGTAGATCCAAGCGTGACACCAGCGGGAATGTCAGCTAAAGGTTGGGCGAAGTTAGATTAGAAGGAAAAGAGAACAATACGATTATGCCTCTCAGATTCAATATTGTTGAATGTATCAGGGGAAGCTACAATGAATGATTCTTGGTTCAAGTTAGGGACTTTGTATCAATCTAAGTCTCCAGTGAATAAATTGTTCCTCTAGAAAAAGTTGTATAACCTGAGAATGAAGGATGGAGACTCAGTGAAAGAGAATATGAACGCCTTTAATATTATGGTAAGAAAGTTGTTATATGTTGATATAAAAATTTCAGATGAAGATAAGTGCATCATCTTACTATTTTCTCTACCAAATTTGTCGGATAGTCTACATGTTGCAATAGGTAGCAATAAAACTACCTTGAAGTTTGATGAAATAGTCTCATCCTTTCTGTCGAATGAGACGAGGTGGAGAAATATGGAGAGACATAATGGATATGCCTTGTCTGTACTAGGACAGTCCCTGGAAAAAAATAAAAATAAGTCCTTGAGTTGGAGATCTAAATCTAGAGGGAGATCTAAACCTCCAGGAAAACCTGTAAAGGTGTTTTGGAAATGCAGAAAGGAAGGGCACTACAAAAAGGATTGTAGATCTAAATCTCTTGAGAAAGGAGAGGGATCTAATGATGCTCCTTCTATAGAGGTGAAAACCACCTCAGATGAAGGTGGGGATGTGTACTTGGCTTCTTCATCAAGTACACACGTAGTTCATCATGTGGCATGTTTGATTGACTCAGTTGCATCCTTTCACTTCATTCCCAATAGGGAGTGGTTATGAGAGTATGATAAATACGATGGTGGTGATGTCTTCTTAGGGGATGATAGGAAGGTTATAATTACTGGACGCAGAAAAGTCAAGCTGAATTTGCAAGGTGGGAGAATTAGAACACTTCCTGGTGTTTTGCATATTCCGACATTGGCCAGAAATCTTATTTCTGTAAGCAATATGGAAGATGCAGGTGTAAAAACACTGTTCGAGAAAGATACCTGCAAGATGGTTCAGGAAGTACTGGTATTAATGCAGGGAGTTCATATTAGAACTTTGTACAAGCTTCTAGGTAGCATTATTATTTATCGGTGCAACAGATCTGTGGGTCCTGAAAGTGGAGAAAAGATCTAGTGGCCTCTGGAGAAAAGACCACATTATAACATCAAAGTCTTCGACATATTGAAGAGAAGGGCCTTTGAATACTGCATGGTAATGGTGTGGTAGAAGGTATGTTTATTTACTCTTTGGATTTCAATTTATGTGAACATTGTGTATATAGGAAGCAAAATTGGATGAGTTTATCCTCTGGTGCTAAGAGGGAGAAAAGGATATTAGAGCTTGTGCACAGTGATCTGTTTGGACATGTGTCAGTTCCACCACTAGGTAAATTTGTTTACTATATATCATTTATAAATTACTTCTCAATGAATACATGGATATATTTCCTCAGGAATAAATCTGAATTCTTTGACAGGTTTAAAGAATTTAAAGCTCTGGTGGAAAATCAGAAAGAGAAGAAGATCAAGGTGTTAAGGACAGATAATGGTGGAAAGTTTTGCAAGAAGGAATTTGAAGAGTTTTGTAAGAAGTGTGGCATAACATGAAAAAAGGCTACTCCATACACACCTCAGCAAAAAGGAGTTGCAGAAAGAATGAAGAGGACACTGATGGAAAAGGCAAGAATGATGCTTAATGGCGTTTGGTTAGGATAGGAATTCTGGGTAGAGATGGTGGAGACTGCATATTACATGGTTAACAAATCACCTTCATCGACATTGGACTATAATGCTCCACATGAGGTATGGACTCGTAAGAAGCCATCTATTTCACATTTGAGGGTATTTGGATGTGATTCGTATGTACATATTTCAAAGGAGAAAAGAACCAAGTTTGATAGTAAATATGAAAGGTGCATATTTATTTTATAAGGATGGTTTAAAAAGTTATAAGATTTGGAACCTAGAAACAAGGAAGGTTTTGTACAACCAAGATGTTGTGTTTAGAGAGATGAAATATGTTATTAAACATGAATTTCTACCAAAGTAACCTGAGATGATAGAGTTTGAGCTAAAGGGTGATGAATCAAACTCTACAGCAGAACATGAATCAGAAGAGGAAGAGCCACAAACTCCAATTTTGAGAAGATTAGTTCAAGAGGGAAAGCATCCATAAAGTTATAGTCCATCTACTATTTATTCGAATTTTTCTTTATCTATTACTGATGATGATCCTAGAATTGTTAGGGAGGTAGTAGATTTAGAGGATGGAAAACTCAAGAAAGAGACCATGGTTAATGAAATGGCAGCTTTGGAAAAAAATGAGGCCTGGGATCTAGTGGAGTTGTCAGTTGCGAGGAAACCCATTGGAAGAAAATGGGTGTTTAAGAAGAAGATGAATTCAAAAGGAAAGGTTGAGAAATAAAAATATCGGTTGGTAGAAAAAGGTTATTCCCATGTGCTAAGAATTTATTATGGTGATGTTTTTTCTCTTGTTTCCAAGTTAGCTTCTATTAGATTACTTTTATCTATTGTTGCTTCTTTTGGTTTTGAGGTAGAACAAATGGATGTGAAGACAAAATTTCTTCATGGGGATCTAGAAGAAGAGATCTACATGAAGCAGCCTGAAAGATTTGCAGTGAAGGGTAAGAAAGGAATGGTATGCAGGTTAAAAAATTCTCTCTATGGATTAAAATAGTCACCATGATGTGGTATCATAAATTTGATACATATATATGGGGACTTTGCCTCACCAAAAGCAAAGCGGATCACTGTGTGTATTTTAAATTAATTGGTGACTCTGTTATTTATTTTGTATTGTATGTGGATGATATGTTACTAATTGGAAATGACGAAGAAATTATCCAAGATTTGAAGACCCAATTGTCCTCCAAATTTTACATGAAGGATCTTGGTGCTACAAACTTTATTTTGGGCATGGAAATTAAATGAGATCTAGCAAAGAGGAAGCTCTAGTTAAACGAGAGGAAGTATGTTGGGACAATATTGCTGAGGTTTAATATGCAAGATAGTAAATTGGTGAAGGTTCCTATCCCTATAGGTGTAAATTTTTTTGTTGAACATTATCCTAAAATACAAGAAGAGGAAGAGGACATGTCATGTGTTTTATATGCAAGTGCGGTTGGTAGCCTATTGTGTGCAATGGTTCGCATCAGACTAGACATTGCACATGCAGTGGGAGTATTGAGTAGGTTTATGTCAAAACTAGGGAAGGAGCATTGGACATCAATGAAGCCGGTTTTCAAGTATTTGCGTGGCACTAGTGATCATGGTTTGTGCTACCAAGGAAGGTTGGGATTGGATAGAGTTTTAAACATTCTTGTTTTTGTTGATGCATACTATGCTAGAGATCTGGATCAAAGAATATCTACAAGTGGGTATGTGTTTAACCTATTTGGAGGAGAAGTTAGTTATAAGAGTAAGAGGCAGTTTGTAGTGGCACTTTCAACTACAAATGTTGAATACATGGCAACCACTCATGCAAGAAAGGAATCATTTTCGTTGTAGATATTATGCTCAAGTATGGGGTTGGTGTAGCGAGCTATAAGGATAGATTGTGACAGTCAAAGAAATTTTTTCTTGGCTAAGAACCCTACTTATCATCCGAAGACAAATCACATTGATGTTCAATATCACTTTGTGAGGGATGTGGTTGAGAACAAAAGGGTGTTTCTAGTAAAGGTGGACAGTTTGAAGAATGTTGTAGATGCATTTACAAAGTCTATGAGCACTGAGAAGTTTTCTTGGTGTAGAGAAAAAATGGAAAATATAGGGTTGGACCAATGAAAAATATCTCCTATGATCACCTGTCTGGGTAGAAAACAACAACTGGGAGAATCTTCGGTATGTGTTATATTCTTTCCATGACTAGAAGTAGGAGTTGTAAGTAGCATCAGGCATAGCGGGGGGGTCATAGGCGGGGTGGTATCACCCCAGGAATTGTTTTTATGCGAACCTAATAATAGTTAGGTGGACCCAAGGATGGGGGGTAGACCCAAATATGGTGGGCGAACTTACTCATGGTTTTGTGCATGGGTTTTGCACATGGTTTTGGACATGATAGTTTTCTTACCATGGTATTTTGTAGATTTTGTCAAGCGAACTACAATTCTGCTCAAATTCAAGGTTTATGGATTGGGGTTTATGAATGTTTTAGCATGTATATATATGTATTGTAACATTGAAAGGAAGATAATGAAAAATCAATCTAGTAGTCTCAATTTTAGGATCCAGGGGAAAATTTTTTTGTGTATATTTGTTTTATGTTCTTTCCATTATATATTTTACATTTTTAAGAATTCATTTGTAGTTAATTTCTGTATAGGGTTAAAACCTACAATCATCTTCACACTACCCACAACATCATTTGTTCTCTTCACTTAGACCACTTGGCTTTTCTATTGTAGCATAGACTTACTTGAACTTTTTCACCCTTTGTTTCATCCTATACTAGGATTGTCCTTATCTTTACTCAATCAAATTCTTTTTTTGTGACCTCATACCTATCTCTTGATTTTTCCCTCCATATTGTGATTCATTGTTGTGTCCCCTCTCTTATGTACGGCTATCCATATATGTACAACTCCACTTGATTATATAAATCTACAACCCTTTAAAATCATTTTGTTCTACTCTACCACTCTAATGGTTTTAATTTTCTTCGGTTTGGGCCAAATCCTTAAGTGCTCGACTCATCCCACTCACTTTAACTTCTTTCAGTTCACTCGCACCCACTTGATCCATTCAACTTATTCAATCTTACTTGGATCACACCTCATCATTCTATTCAGCCTCACCTGCCCCTCCTCAATCCATTCTTGCCTTGGGCCGACTTGTTCCACATGGCTATGGGGGAACACTCCTTAGTCATTTTGTGCCCTTGCAATATCTATTACACTAAGCTCAAATATGATCTCTGGTAATTTGATTCCTCCTTCACTTGGGAAGATTGGGACACTTGATCATGTTATGCCCTTTTGGCGCTTTTGCTACCAAGCCATCCTCATCACAACTCATATGCACTCAAGTGGAAACCATATGTATTATTTTTTTACCACTTGGTTGGGTGTTCTCTTGTCCATACCTCTTGGTTATTTTCCACAATCTTGGCCCACTACAAAAACCTCAAATAAATCCTCCATAAAGCCATATTATTTGTGATATAAAAGTTGCAAATGGTGTGATGGGGATGTCACCTTTGGCACATGCCTAAGCTAAAGGTGTTCCCAACCCTAGGGCATAACAACCTTCCCCACTCAAAATTATTTCCATCCTAGAAATAATCCATCTATAACCCCATGGTCATCTCCCTCTAGATATCAAAATCATGATGTACAACTCCACTATATATTGTCTCTGGCTACATCTTGGGAAATAAACTTTGCATTATTGAGCCTCAAAATTGTTACTCATAGCTGCCATTTTTGGACATTATTTCATATATATACTAGATCAAATACACACTTATTTGTCTTTTAAAATTCCACGTGTTTAATTAGGTTTACGTATGTTTTAAGGTTTTTCTTGTTAATGACAATTTACTACAATTCACTTTTTATACCACTATTAGAGTTTTGGTACCAATGGATTATTGAATCAATGAGAACATGTTTGTGTCTCTCCACATGTAGCGTTCACTCTACTAGTTAAGGATGTGAAAACATGGAAACTAATCCCCTAGCATGTATTCACATCCTTCTTCAACAAACTCAAGGTCAAAATAACATATGGACGATTCTGCAATATATCCAATTATCTTAGAACCCTATTTTAGAATCATGGTTGCAGAGCGTGTGGATCTAGTCGACCACCTTTTTCCTGTGACGGGTCTGATCATTTGTACAAGGACAATGAAAATATTATATTTATGCCTTGACTATTACAAGAAATCACTACCCTTAGATCCAACAGTTGAAATTTATCCTTGAACCATGGCCTTCCCAAAGGCGAGACTGAATGTAATCTTAGATGTAAAACACTATAAATCTTCTCAGGCACCTCAATTTCAGAGGAGTTAGCTAAATAATAAGCATATATATTCAAACTTTTGATTGAGTTTTTTGTATATTTTGAAACAACTTTGTACTAAGAAATTATGATAGACCTTATGTAGCTTGCTTTTAATTAATACAAAATTTGAGATCTTGATCTTTTATTTCATGTGATCTTTCACTTCCTAATATCATAGGTCTATTATTTAAGTCTATGAGGTACCCCTTAGTTGCATCATTCCTACCTCTTGTACATATCTGTACTCTAAAGTAGCCACCCTCTTCTTCGTGGGGAAATTCCATCCCAAATGATCTTCTCCATATATCCAACATGATATGGGCCTCTTCTACTTGGTTGCACCTACTGCCTTGCCTTATTTAGAAACCTTTCCCTTTTCTTGGTCTTTCTTCTTCTTTCATTTATCATGCTACACTTCCTCTTTGTCATTCTCATTTATCTTCTAGTGCAAAAAACTTATTTGTTTTAGTGATAGCTCCTACAAGAGTTTGGGCATGCTACTCCATGACTTCCATTTTCCCCATGGTTGAATATTGAGGACAAATTTATACATCCTTTCAGTATTGTGCATCTCTCTTATTATCAACATAAGGCCCAAAAATTCCTCAATGAAGGTTTGTATCTTTCCGTTATTCTTCAAAACCTTTTGATGATCCCTTTCCACCCACTCTTGATTTCCTAGTCCAAACTATGCATACAAATATTCCTTCAACTCTGTCTAAGTGAATATCTTATGTGTGATGTGAATGGATGCTAAGTCTTTGACTCAACTCCTCCACCACAATTTTTTTTAGTTGTGATATACATGAAATTTGCATTGACCTCTTTCTCATTCAAATATTGCTTCATTTATTCTAACCTCTATTCCATGTCCTAATAGAAGTTTCCCAATAATTTATCACTTATTGTCTCATCATACAATTTTGGTGCTTTTTGTTTCACTCTCGTAGATGAACTAGTTGTTGAACTTTACCCTATAACCTACATAATGTTATAGTGTCAACTTGGTCTCTTTATAGTGCCACAACTGACCTCACTTTCTCTTCTAAGTACTTCATCTAATCTTTGATATCATGGGATTTCCTTGTTGCATAATCAATAGAGTAGGAACCATCCTCAATGGATTCCTTAATTTCCCATATATCCCCTAATATCTCATCAAACTCATTTCTTTTCCTTTCATAGCCTCTACCATCCTTTCTAATATTCTCTCAACATCTTGGAATCCATCTATCAATGGCACCTTATCTTATCCCATTGGGTTAGACTTACTGTTCACCTTCGTGAATTTCTTCTTTAAAACTTGAGTTTTAAACTTACTAAGGATCACTTCATTTTCCCCCAATGAAACATATATCAAAAGGAAATAGAAAATAAAACCTTCTTCCTCTGGGTAATCGATTACAAAAGTCCCTTTCCCTAATATCTATAAGAAAAAATGGAAATTGAAATTATAATATCCATTGAATTCAACTTCTTCTCTGAGGTAAGTAAAAACCTCCATCACGCCTATTTATATCCTTGCATGGACCTCCAGTTGTGCTTTCATGATACCACCTTTGTTTGGTGAAGATCTTCACTATCTCTTCCTATGTGTGGTAACTCAGATACTCCACGTCTATGCATTCAACTCATTATATCTCACTTATCTTACTCACTTGGTCTATTCGTGCTTTGGTATGACTCATCCCACATGGTTATGGGAAAGAAATCCTTGATAATGTTATGCCCTTATGATTCTCATGTCACCAAGTTCATGTGCACTATCTAGTACTTTGGTTCCTCCTTCACTTGGGCAAGTTGGCACACTTAGTCATGGCACACCCTTGTGGCACTTATGCCACCAAGACATCCTTGTCCCAATTCTTATGCACTCAAGTGGAAACCCCAAGTCTCCATTTTTCTCCACTCATCTAGGCATGCTCTTGCCCACACCTCTTGGTTATTCACCACCATCTTGTTTTTGTTGAAGTGGCAAGTCCCAGTACACTACTCAACCCTCGACTAAATACTACATAAAATCACATTATTTTCAATATAAATCCCATAAATGATGTGATGGGGATGTCACTTTGGTGCATGCCTCAATTAAATCCATGCCCAACTCTAGGGCATAATAGTTGTTCTTTAATTATATAATGGTTTATATAGACACCACCTATCATCTTGAAGTGTTATTTATCTTCTATTTAATCTCTAATTAGATTATGGTATTAATTATCCATTCTTGGTTTGTAGACATTAGAGCATGTCCCAACACATAGTTCTATTCCATGGTAATCATCAACATAATGCCATGCGACTTTTGATACTCAATAGAGTGATCTCTCTTAGATTCTGGATAATTAATCTTGAGGATTGAATTCACTTTCTAGGCTAAATCCACCATAAGCCTAATTGTATAACATAAGACTAAGAAATTAAACAAACGAAATAAAGGTGGAACTAGAATAAGACATGAATACCATGGAGTAATGAAATGGTTCCATGTGATAAGAGATAAGAAGACACAATATCTATTTCTAAGCAACAAAGATGAATGCCAAGTAATAAAATTTATAAGAATTCCCTGTATAAGATGAAAGGAATAGTAACAGATCATGAGTATTTGAAAAGATGATAAATGGTTGAAAGGACAATTTTTCATAAAAATAATTATGATATATTGTAAGATAAATGTGAAAATTAAATAAATCAATTACACACATTCTATACATGAAGATTATAAGTGACACAACCATGAACTAAACTATATCAATAGAAATATAGTGAATGAAAATAATACCAAAAGCCTTATCCTTATAATTATTCTATAAAAATTAAGAAGGAAAATTACAATTAATCGTTGAAATCATATCTAGCTTAAAAAAATTTGCATAAATTTTCTAAATATAATTATTATTAGGTGTATATTTATATCTTAATTTCACATTAATTACAACTCACCTATGTTATATTATATCTTAATTATTAATATACTCCCTATGTCATAACTTCAAGGATAAGGCCATAGGTTACATCACCCTAAGTGATACTCTCACTAACATAGGAATCTCTTTTTAATAATATAATTTTAAAATTTTAAAATTAATTAAAATAAATTTATAATATTAATATATTTTTAGATAACAAATTGATAGAAATTTTTAATTTAAATACAAGTATAACTCAATAGTATATTTTTCTAGATAATGTCCAAATACTTACAGTAAATTCTTGTTACACTACTTTATTAATCAATAAATAAAAAACCAAATTAAACATTATGGATATAGATTTAGAGTTTACAGAGACCTATAAATATATGCTTTGACATTAGATGACTCATGAATAAATGGAATCGTAAGAATAGAAAACTATTGTGTTGATTGGTGAATAAATGGAATCATCCTAATAGAGAACTAATTAAAAATAAATTTTAGAATTTGTTATTACATTTTTATATAATAAACTAATGAAAAAATTAATTTAAATGTAATTATTATTCAATATTATATCATTTTTAAACCATGTTCAAGTACTCATAGTAAATTCAAAAATATTATCATTGAAAAGTTGTTATACTACTTTATTAATATAAAAATAAAAAAGAAATTAAACATTTTAATCTATGTATATAGACCTAGAATTTACTTTTAACTTTAAATATATGTTTTCACATTAGATGATTGGTGAATAAATGGAATTATAAGAATACAAAAATATTGTGTTAGCATTAGATGAGTAGTGAATAAATGGAATCATAACAATATAAAACTAATTACAATTTAAATTTTAAAATTTTGTTATTAACATTTTATTTATAATAAATTATAAATAAATAATTAAATGCAATTATAACTCAATATTATATTTTTTTAAATAATGTCCAAATTTAAAAGTATTGCCATTATTACACTAATTTATTAATATAAAAATAAAACACAAATTATAACTATAATATATAGATATAGACATAGAATTTACATTTAACTATAAATATAATGTGAAATATGATTTCACACTAGATGATTGGTCAATAAATGAAATCATAAGAATAGGAAACTATTCTGTTATCTTCAAAAAGCACAAGGTATTAATTATCATTAAGTTATTTTTGGAGTTTGGTTAGGGGAATGATAGTCACTATTAAAAGCTTGATTTGCATCACAAAAGAAGTTTGTTCTGTGATGAAGAAAGAAAAAGTTAATTAGAAAAGAGTTTGTTATTTAATATAATTAAAGTATATATTATTAGGAATTTTAATTATCATTTTTAAATGAAAATTAATTGGATTATAAAGTATTTTTAATAATTTAAATTTTGAAATTAAAAATTAAGGTTGGAGAGAAAATATGTTTTGAAGTAGAATGAATTTTATTAAAAAAAATGTAATAATGGGTTTAACATTAATATAAATTTTAATATTAAATTTTGATTTTATGTGACTCATATATATTTGTGGTAAAAGTTAATATTTTTTGTTTTATTTTAAATATTAAAGAATATTAGTTCAAGTAGTTTGGTGAAAAATTTATTTATCCAATCATAATTTCAAGTCTTTAAAAATATATTATAACTTCTTGTAACATTTATAAAATAAATATAATAATGATAGCAAATATTTCGAAATTAACAATAAAAATAAAATTCTATATAGATTTGACTTGAATCTATAGTATTGATGTGCACCACAAAGCCACCACTAGTGTCACACCCCCACACTAGTGGTGACTCAATTTCCACTTGTGGGTGATGTGCGGCACCAACCAACCTTTTCATTTTCTTACTACTATGGTTCACGGACTATGCCTAGCACCAACACTTGGAATATTTTTTGTTAAATATTCACTTCTTCATATAAATGCAACGGAAATACATTCATTTAACTTTCATTAACATCTAATTCATAACAAGTACAAATTCATCCAAAAAACAATATGACAGTGTACACAAGATTATGAAGGGAGGGGCAACTCTCGAACAGTCGACCCAATATACTTATAAAAATCTGCAAGTTTTTTTACAAGTTTATATTGTTTTACAATTGTGCGACAATCTTCCCCTGCACACTAGTCTGTGCATCCTGCCATGCATGCCTTCCCACCTATATACCCGTGTTGTGCAACCCTTCGCACTATTCACTTGAATCCTAAACCAGTTGTGCAACCCATCCACAATTTTCATTCAGCCTGCCTGGGTCGTGCAGCCCACCTGGGTCGTGTGACCTACCCGGGTCATGCAATATCTTTGTTTCATAGCCCATGTCAAAATTTTATTTAGCAAACTTTTTTGCAAACCTCTGTTCTGAAACTCGTTCAACAACTTGTTTCCAAACTTGTGTGTTGAAACTCATTCCAAAATTTCATTCAATATTTTCGTTCAAAAAATTCGTTCAACACAAACTCATTCAGGACTTCATTATGCCCGATGTGGGCACTTGCCCT
>APFE031398548.1:0-11038 GCA_000404065.3 Pinus taeda | reverse complement strand
ACAACATCAAGTTATTTTGTGATAGTCAAAGTGCAATTCATTTGGCTAAGAATCCGGCATATCATAGTAAGTCAAAGCATATACCTATCAAGTACCATTTTGTAAGATAGGTTATCACTGAAAGGGGAGTCTCTCTTGAAAAAGTGCATACAAAGGAAAACTGTGTAGACATGTTCACAAAACCAGTTTTGTTAGAGAAGCTACGTTGGTGTTTGGCTTCTCTTGGCTTGCAAAAAAGATAAAATAATAAAAGAACAGGGTATCAGGCTAATTGTTGTCAAGGTGGAGATTGTTGAAATTTTCTATTAATTAAATTTGGAAAAAAAACTCATGAATGTGACAACAATAGGATTTGTTGCTAAATTAACTCCATTTATTCCCGAGAAGGAGTTATTGCATCCTATATTTGTTGTGAGAGAATTTATGATTTAGTTTTCAACTCCAACTATAAAAATGTAAGCCCATAGAGGATATTTGTGCTGAGAGTTTGTGAAGAATTATGTTGTTGTAATCTCCTGTTGAGTAATAAGATTGCCGATGCCTCTGTTTGGTGGATGTAGCCCAAATTGGTTGGGTGAACCACGTTAAAATATTAGTGTTTTTATGTTGGTTTGTGGTTGTATATGCGTATTTAGTTTCCGTTGTGAGATTGTTTGGTCCTACATTTTTTTAACTATCCATAGACACCATTTTAATTTTTGAAAATTTTATTAACACTTGGACCTTAGCACTTGAAACATTATAAAACGGAAGAATACTTTTATTTTGAATTTAAGGCCTTGGATGCTTCATTCCATAAATTTTTAGTTTTCAATTTAACTATTATGTTTGGTTCTCTTTATGTTGGGGTTTTTCATCATTTTAAATAGCAACAAATCTCATTTGGTCAATGATTTCGCCGATGGAAAGAAGAGTATTTCCATTTTGATTCATTTTTGGTATTATGAAGAAGTGGTCCAAGCTTATGGTGAATTGTGTATTGTGATATTTTTCTTAAAAAATTTGTCTTAAAAAAAATAGTGAGGTTAGTAGTATGAGTCTTAGTTATAGAGTATAATTTTTTTTTTAATTATAAATTTTTTTATCTAGGTCATTCGTACTTGTGTGATATGGGGTAACAACTACTATTATACCTCTGGTGATGAAAAAGCATTTGAACTTATTTTCTAAAAATCTAAACTAAAGCTCCAAAAAAGACTTCAATGTTTGTAAATATTTTTAGTTCCTTTAATTATTATCGAATATTTTTAGAAAAACTATTTAGAGGAGAGATTTTTTCGGTAAGAAATAAATTAATTTACCTTAAAAAACATGATATATTTTGGCTATAAATCATGAGAGCTTCATGGAATAAATCATGATAGCTTTAGGGAATAAATAACGGAGTGATTTATGGATCTAGAAAAATCTACTTTTCTTGTACCTTTGTATTTAATCATTGTGAGCATACGGGGAAAGCTAATGGCCAAGTGAATGTGAAATCGGGCCATAGAAAGTGAATAGAGAGGAACGATGTTTCTTAGTATTTGTATTTACATGATTTGTTGAATAAAAGTGATTGAAAACATCCTTATACTCATGATTCCGCATGTATTTATGAATGAAGAATTACAACATTCGTGTGTAATCTAGAATTAAGAAAAGTTTGAAATTTATAATAGATTGAATTTAAACTATGGCATGATTTAATGGTACCAATTCAATGAGAGATTAGAGTCAATTTCAGTGGTAGAAGATTTCCTTGCATCTTAGAAGATTCTTTGTGTATTACAATTTAAGGTTATGTAATAGAGTATGCAAATTGAAACCATGAGTGCTAAATTAATTCTCATTGTGTTATAATGGTATTGTAAGAAGCAGGTGTCGGCATTGGAATTGGTGGAAAGCATGCATGCGTGAAGGTGTGGAAAAGAAAATTGCTAGAGGACTGAATTCAACATTGGATGTGTTTGATTTATGGATGAGGTTGCCATGTCAAGGTTTTGTGAGAAGAAGTGGAATACCTTGTGGCTAGGACTTTAAATTTGATAGTTGAGTTAAAAATTATTCAGTTCTAACTAAATAAACCCCAATTCCAACGTTGAATGATGAGTTGGAAGTTGTCCATGGAAATTTACATGTGTCGAACATATGGTAAATTCTATGTGGAATTGAAGAATGTGATGTGAATCATATTGATATTTAGTTGAATGTTAATTATTGTAAGGTATATGGGCACCTACTATTCATAGAGAACTGACACTAAAATCTAGAGAAACTTAAAGTTACAGCAAAAGTAAATTTTCTTGCTACCTAGTGGTGTCAAAGCAAGAAATCCCTTGGTGAAGATTAGATAATGACGAAGCTTTCAAAACATGTAGACAATTAGATTTGTTGAAATATGATAGGTGAAGCTTTAGTGTTTTAATGAGTTTGAGAAGGAGATGATATTTGTATGGATTAGGATATTGGAAAAGGACAAACAACAAAGATGTTCTTTGAGGATACAAAGGATTGTCTACTTTGAGAGAAAGTAGCATCATATTCTTTATGTTATACAAGATTTACGATTGCAGAAAAAAGTATATCCCCTAGGTTTGGTGGCTAACCTCGAACAATAAGAAGACAAGGAACCCAATGTTTTCCTTAAAGTAAATAGATTATAGAATGAAGCCTACCTGGAATCCATCACAAGATTCTCTCCTTATTTATCTTGAATGCTCCAAGTCCTGTTTAGATTGCCAAAATTAGAACCTGCACAGTTGGATAACAAAATCCAGGAAACTATAATACCTATGCAGTATTATCTAAATACTCTACTCAATCGATCAACATGGTATTGAAATACATGGAATAACAACATCACATATAGGAAAACAAAGAATTTTTTCATTAATATGAATGGGAGTTACAACCATAAATAGATGTTGATCTTCTATAAGAGCTCCTCCAAGCTAACTTGTCCTTTCCTTGTCACAATGTGTACCTCCAATCACCCTAAATGCATGAAATGAAACCTCTCACAACAACAAGATAAGGGTAGAATCAATCACTCTCCAAAATGCCACCTCTAGCATATAAAGGGTTGTAAATATAAAGAGGAGTGGGCTAGGTTGGGAGTTAATATTCAACTACGAATTTAAGGTTTTAACTCCACATTTAATCAGAGGATGGGATCAAAGGATAGGGAATGGAAACTCCAAAGTAGGATAGGATAATATCTGAATGTTTTATCTAAGCTAAATGGTTGTCAGGAATTATGGAAGGTTCTCTAATAGGAAGCTTCCAAAATTTCTCTCTTTTTCCTAAATTTCTAGAACCAACATAGGTGCAAAGGGGGGTAGCCTATAGGTGATCAATTGAGGCCAAAATGGAGCATCCAGTAGGTGAACATTGTCCAACAAGAGGTCAAGGAGTGTTGATCCTAAAATTGGCTCAGTTAATGCATTTTCAAGCATAAACTCTGGGGAATCAAAGAGCCATGCCTAGGGATTTGTACAAGATGATGAGAATGGGGAATATGATCTTGATTGATACCATTAGGAGGCCTATTGGTCAGATGTGAAAAAATGGCCTATAACAATTTGGATGAGGAATAATAGTATAGTATTTGTAATAATAGAGCCAACAAAAGGATTGAATATTGCAATAGTAGTATCCATGTTTGAATGAGCCGAACAGAGAGGTAAAGTGGTCTTGTATTTTTAACTAATTTGTGAGTTAAATTATTGATTACATGTAGTAGTGATGAGGACGATTACAACAGAAGTGCTGTAATCAAGTACAAATGAAGTTCTTGAATAATTGTGGCAAAGAACCTTTGCAAGTTCTACCTAAGGTTGGTAGGAGGAGGAAATGTGGATGTTCTCATAAGAAGTGAAGATCTAGAGAAGCCTAAAAGGAGAAAAAAAGCTCGAGACATTCTAGAGGAGATAACAAAAAATGGAAAAAGGTTAGGTTCAAAGATAGCCTAACGAGGTGTTATAGCATGTTAAGGAGTAACACATTATTATAGAGGCTCAGTGATAGTCTACAAGTGGACAAGGTAAAGTTCACAAAGGAAGAAGGAAGATGATTACAATAGTCATGTCATGGGTTCAAAGAGAAGCCACAATAGAAGAAACGAATATGCTAAAGGAAATGGCATAAAGAAAAGGATGACTCGAGAGGAAGTTGATTGTGAAGTTGTTGAGATAAAATTACAATTGACTGTACAAATACAAGTTGTACAGGAAGGTGAGGAAGACCAATGGCGTGGATGGATTCTAGAGAAGAAAGTGTAGTGGCCTAAATTGCATGTGAAGCTGCAGAACAAGTTGGGTTCATTGGTGAGGAGAGAACTCGCGGTAGTGGAGATGAAATTTCATTATTGTAAACATGAATAAGGACCTATCCTTGGCAAAGGTTAGGAAGAAGAAGTTGATGAGATTCATGGATTTCGTGATTTTAAAACTAATCAAATGTTTATGAATGCATGTCATGCAAGTGTAGATGATGGAGAGTTTCCTCATGAAGGAAATATTGAAAAAATTACAATTAATGGAATTATGAATGAAATTATTACACGAGAGCAAGGAGACATCCCTCTAGAGGAAAATGACGGGAATGAGAAACTCACTGCAAGTCTCCTTAACTATTTATCAAGTTCAAATAAGCTTAAGATGTTTATTTCTAAGGCATCAAATAAGGCCACAAAGCCTTGTTATTTTAAATCTAATGATTTGTGTATGCTTGCAAGTTGCATATATAAGGAAGAAAGAGAACCATCTGAACTAGTCATGAAGATTGATGAAGATGATAAAAATATGCTTTCAAAAAGCATATCTGAAGGACAAAATCATAATTTTGCTACAAGAGGATATGAAGTAGAATTTCTATTAAAGATAATCAAAGTGAAGATCATGTACAATTCATAAATGAAATTGTTGGTAAGCGATTACATGGACCTGTTGATGTAGATAACAGGGACAATTTAACTAGTGAAGACTATCAAAGGGGAGAGAATAAAAAACATTTAGATGCAATGCTTAAAAACACATGAATAAGAATTGGAGTTGTAGGAAAATTTGGTGAGAGGACCCGAGCCAATAGAAGGGAATATAATTACAGCTGAAACATGTTCACAAGTGCCTAACAATGACATGATGCTTACAACGCTTAATAAATTAGATTTAACTTTTAATATTAAAAATGATTGTGAGGTTGCATGAAGTGTTGATGATCATGAAAATTGTGATTAAATAAATAGAGTATGAAATATTGCTTGAAGATGAAATTGAGCTTTAAGTACAACATTCAAAGAAAATATTTAGTTATTTTGAGGAAGAGATAATTTATTTTTAGAGAAATGGTTGGCAAGAGAAATAGGTAATGAGGGTTGGCAGCACAGAGTTTTCAAATTATGCTAATTTTGAGGAATAACTTAGATTTCCATACAGTAGTGGCATACATGAAAATAAATTGCAATATTTGGTTAGCAACAATAGCAACACATTTTAGAGAAAAGAGAAAAGTATTTATGTTTTAAGACAAAAGGGAAGAATACATTCAATTATTTTAAACATATGTGGAATGATGTATGTTGGGGAGGAGGAGCAAGATAAGAATTCTGAAATTCTTATGCAAAAGTTGATAAGGGACAACAATGGATTTCAACTAGAATCCAGATTGGATGTTGAAATAGACAGGTTGCAGAATCTTATAATGAAAGTGGCAAAGAGAGTGCACATTGACACAAGAAAGGAAGTTAGATGTAGGATAAAAATGAATGTACAACAGTGCATCAGTAAGGTTAATAGAAATTTTCAAACAAATTTTGGAAACCTAGGAATTGGAAGGTAACAACAACAAAAAACACTTGAACAAGATAATAAATGAACAAATGATCAGGTAAGTACAATGTTTGGGATCTAGGAGGATTGTTTCGTCAAAGGCCTATGAATAGGAGCTCATTAACTTTCTACCTTGGGAGTCTAATGCAACAACGTCTGAAGTTCCAAGTCATTTTTCAAAAATCAAGGCTTTTTGGAGATAAAGCTCAAAAAGGGGTTTTCAACATTTTAAAAGAAATCAAACTTTTTCTTCGTAAATATTTTTAGTTTCTTTAATTATTATAAAATAGTTTTTGAAAAGTTGTGAATAGGAGAAATCACTCCAAGGAGAAAAGAAGGCTTTTTATTTTAGGAAAAAAAAACTGAAAAGACTAGGAGAAGGGGATACAAATTCCCATAAGGCATGATGTTGCCAAGGAAAAAATTGTGAGAAAGATAATGTTAAACAGACATTATCAATCTCAATAGGGATTACTGAGATCGGGCAAGGCTATCATAGCTTGGGGGGAATCAGAGGTGATTCAAGGTTGGGTGGATCGGTGTTGCAGGCCATAGATTTCCTAGCATTGGAGTACTGGTTAGTGTTAGTAAATCTATGGTTATGATGAAAAGTATTTCTGTAAGCTAAATTACAAAGAAGTAGTTAGTTACCATGGTTACTGTGAATATCAACTGTAGTATGTACATGTTGAATGTTAGAAATAAGATGCAGAATCATTCCCTAAGTTATTGGTAGGATTATTAATATTTTGTTGGTAACATGCATTATGCATGGAAATTAGTTTTTACTAAAAGAAAATAGGATTTGTGGAATTATATTTTGATTATCTCTAAATTTAATGCATGTAGGAATATGGAATATAGAGTGAATTAAATGGACAGATAAAATGCATGGCATATAAGCCTTATTTAATGAAATTAGAAATTGTGCATTTACATATTGAATATCTTTACTCGAATGCATGTAGGCAATTGTGCTAATAGTGAATTAAACAAACAAATAAAATGCATTTCAATGTTAGAATATTTTAAAAATGCATGCATGCACGCAACTTGTCTCTGGTATTAAACCAATAGGAATATGGATAAATTGTCACAGAGAAATTGATCCAAAAGTGGACTGCATGCTTTTCATTTGAGAGGAAGTGATATAAGCAAATAAGGTATTGTAAATTATCATACAAAACATTAAGTACAAGGACTGCAATTCATTTTTTTATATCGATACTTGCTATTTCTTATATAAACTAAGTGACAGATTAATTCAACCAAGAAAAAAGTAGAACATTTCCTTGAAAAAGCATGGCTACAGTCGGTGAGAAAACATATACTAGACATATGAACTCTTATTCAACTAAGTATATGTGTAAAGAGATTCCCCTACAGGATGCCCATCTATAAAATTAGTTGAGTAACTCAGGAAAAAGTAGTGCGTTGAAACAATTAGAATTAACATATGTAAATAGAAATTTTAAACAAGCCCGAATATAATTTAGTCGAAGCCCCAAGGTACCCTTCTAGGGATTTCTAAGATAGGAAAAATGCACAAAATCGAAATTGCATATAACTTAGCTGAAGTTACATGATATCCTCCTGAGGAGCTCCAAATGAGAGATGACATACGAAAGTTTGATTCCAACACACTTCGATATAGGAAAATTATGAAGGAACTCAACCATGGGTTCCATTGGGTAGTTGTCTTTTACCATACAGCAGCACACCACTGGGCATAATGCAATAATAAACAAATAATAAAAATACACCTTGACAACCTCAAAATTTTGGGATAGAGTCATAATCACATGGAATCCCTAGCGAGTGTTTTCGAAAAAACTTATAAAACAAGAGTAGAGAAAGAGTCTCTAAATTCCACAAGCATATAAACCCGGGCAACAGACAACTAGAGCCAATTGAAACAAATACAACAGGCATCTAAGCCCAGGTATTGGAAGGCCTCAAAGGCTTTTCCTACAAGACGATATAGACCCATGCATACTTAGACATCGGGTTATTGTGTCGTAGGTACTTCTTATGCAGGGTGAGCTTCAGGAATGAGTGGAATCAACCCGAAACCAACCAAATGGGAGTTAGCGCGAAGTAATCCAAAATGTGCATCCAATAAAACTCCAAGCTAACCAGTGGTCCATGTATACTTGAAACATTGCAGGGAGAAGATATCACAATTAGTGAAATGATGGAAATTTTCCACAAGAGAAGATTACGAATATGCACATAAACATACTGGCGTGAAGGACCCAAAAACCCTTACCTCGTGATATGGGTTGCAGAAGGCATGGAGTTGAACACCTGTAACATTGGAGCAGCAACTAATTAGATTTCTAAGCAACCAACTGACGTCTACACGGCACATGATAAGCCAGGTATGACAGATTATAGAGAACAAACCGGAGTGTCGAACCCGGAATGAGTTCAAGGCCAAGGGAGAGGGGATGGTTTCCTCTGGCGTTGCCTTTCATCGCCTCTGAATTGTAAATATATGAGCCAATAAAAATAACATTATCACTTTACTTGAAGAAAAAACCAAATTTGGAACCAAATCGACCCGAATGCGAAAATGAGAGGGTTACCTGGACTCGTGTTGAATGGTTGTAGAGCAGAATGTCATGGTCTGCTTAATAACCCCATGCAGGTGCTCGTTCCCCTCGAGTTCGCGGTAGTTCATAGAAAAGGACTAAAGGGCCACTGTAACTCCAGAATGGTGTCTGGTCTGGACCCGAGAGATAAATTTGTGCCAACTTCCCACATTGTGGCACAACGCAGAATGAGACAAGGATAGCGTTGTGAGAAGCCTAGTTGCGATCGGAGGTATGGCGTCTTGGAGGAGGGACAGTGCTATTGTGAAAGAGTAAAAAGAACAGGAACAGTGAGACTGAAGGAGCACTTAGGGCGCAGGAGGTAGTCAGGGTTGGGGAAAATATATTGGGTCCATTGATCGGACACGGAGGAGTCATCATCATAGATTCTTCTTGGACCACACTATTGAAACCCTAGCATCAAACGATGTGGATCACAACAAGTGTGAGTCAGTGCATAAATGGCAGCATAATGGAGTAACAGAATGAACCACGAGCCAAACAAACATGAACCACGAGCCAAAAAGCCGCCTTCTAACCAAATAAAATATGGACGAAACTAAATTACAAATTCAAAATTCAAATTTGAATTCCTTTAGTGCCTTTACTAAATTCAAAATAAAACGGAATTTGGAAAACGGTGGTAGACGAGGAAGCCAACGGAGGTTGCAGGAAGAGACGGGACAGGTCTGACAGTGGTCGCAGATACATTGAACGCTGGAGCTTGCAGGAGGTAGGGTGATCGAGTTGCCGAAATATGCATGGAGATGTATGGCTTTCATGCATATGTAGCATGCTTTTAGATGCACGAATGTCCTGTCACAGGTACTTAGCGCTCATTTATGTTTCTATAGGGTCTGAAATAGGAAGCCTATATATATCGCATGTTTGTATAATTCCTTTAATTATACGTATCACATGTTGTATAATTATGGGCACATATTCCGATGTCGAATGATAATAATTAAAGATTTTGTTTATGTTAGCCTCTGCATTTATTTTGATGATTTTCTGTTATTATATTAAAAAATTATATATTTTTCTTTTTTAAAACTATATTCTACATGATATCATGGATTCAATACCATGACATTTTTTTTATTTTTTTATTTTATTATTTTTTATTACATTAAGATACACTCTACAACCTAGCATGGGGTAGATGTCAAGCTTAAATTTTTAACATTTAACATTTAATTTAATTCCAATGTAGACAAGTATAGGGGTAGATGTCTAGGCATAAATGTTTAACATTTATATATCGACTAATTAAAAAATAATAAAAAGTTAAATGGAAATGTTGTAGTGTAAAAATTTAAACCTTTGCTAACTTAATAATAAAATGTAAAAATAATAAAGTTCAATTTGTTATATTGTAATTTTATTTTGTAGGGTATGTCAGCCACTCTAATAGGAAAAGATCTATAAATAATTATAAGTTACATTGGTCATGCTAAATTAATAATGGTTGAGAGACAAATCATGTGGAGTGGATAAGTAAATTGTTTGCATAAAAACCTGCATAAATTTTGGTGGGTAGTAACCACTTGTACGTCTACACACTTACCATTTTACTCCTATATAAGTGCTCAAGAAAACATAAATAATGTTGACAAGTAACTCCTTTACATCTTATACCTATCCATTTTTTACGCAAAGACTTTCTTGAATTATGGCCAGAAGCAATTGATAGTAGATATGTTATTTACTTGAGTATAAGTTATTTTCACTTACTTTATTTTTGGATGGTTTTCCCTCAAAGCTTTGAGAATAAAAAAATCACTACACAAATATCTAAAAATGATTCCATAACCATATTTAAATTTAATTAATAAGCCCATAAAAATTGAATACTTATAATAAACTTACAATATAACAAGTTTCTTAACCATGGATATCCACCCTCACTTTACCATGGATATCCAGTTCCAATACCATGGGTCAATACCACGGCTTACCAATACTACAAGTTAGAGAAACCATAACTCATTTACAATAAAAAAAAATAAAATGTAAAATATTTTTGACATTACAGATAGCATTGATTGCATAGAATGAAAATTCTCCATCATATGGATGGATGGGGGAGAGACACTGAGAGAGCAGGGAGAGAGGGGAGAGAGAGAAGAAGAGAGGGGGGAGATAATGATAAAGTTGGAATATGGAGATAGAGAGAGAGGAGGGGAGGGAGAGGAAGAAAAAAAACATAAGGAGATAAAGGTAGAGAGAGGGAGAGAGGAGGAGAGAGAGGGGGAGACATAGCGATGGAGGGGGAGAGAAGGAAAGAGGGAGGGAGATAGTGATAGAGTTGGAGGGAGATAGTGATAAGAGTTGGAGGGTAGAGAAAGGGGGGATGGGGGGTGGAATATAGAGGGATGGGGAAAAGAAAGGGAGAGAAGGGAAGGAAAATATAGGGAGGGAGGAACAAACTACAGTACGAGAGAGAGAGAAATAGATCCAACCTAAATACGGTATGTGTGTATATAAAAATCAGGTTAGATCCATCTTAAGCCTAGATCTATCAAGGGCTAAAAATGATCAAATCTCTTAACATACAAACCTATTTTAAAGTAAAAAGATATTTGATATGTGATTAAAATAATTCGAAACTGATTTTATTTTACTAGAATTAAA
>APFE031398539.1:0-10013 GCA_000404065.3 Pinus taeda | reverse complement strand
CCCCAAAAGTTGGCATAATATATGCTGAGGCATCTAGGAATTATTTATCAGTGGTTATTCAGCCTATGGGAGATAGGGAGACTTATCTAGTCACAAATGTTTATGGCCCTCAAATAATGGATGATAAACTGAGGTTTCTAGATTCTCTTGTGGACTTAAGAGATAGACATGCAGGAGTACCATGGATCATGGGTGGGGACTTCAACATGATCAAATCACTTTCAGAGAAAAAAGGGGGAACCAGAACTTTAAGCAAAGACTCCACAACATTTCAAACTTTTATAGATAATATGAAGCTAGTTGACACTGATATGAGTAATGGCCTCTTTACTTGGAACAATAAAATAGGAGGAGAGTCTCAAGTAGCCTCAAAGTTAGACAGATTCATAATCGTAGAGGACCTTATGCTCACCGACAAGGAAATGATAGCGAGAATTCTCCCCTTTGGAGGCTCGGACCATTGGCCTATACAACTTGAGGTTCAGGGCATTGGTACCACCAAGAACAGACCTTTTAGATTTGAGAATATCTGGCTCACCCACCCAGATTTCATCAGCAACATTGTAAAATGGTGGACAGAAGATTTGCATATTTAGGGTACAAGAATGTTTCTGTTACACAAAAGACTAAAGCACATCAAGCTCAAACTTAAAGACTAGAACAATAATGAATTTGGCAATATTTTTTAAGCCAAAAAAGCTGTTGAAAACAAAATGCAGGAACTCAATCAAGCCCTTATCATGGATGGCTTTGACAAAGTCATAAATGATCAAGTTTCCAAACATCATCAAGACTAGGATAATTTATGTAAACAAGAGGAAATATTTTGGAGACAAAAATCTAGAGTTCAATGGCTAAAAGAAGGGGAACAAAACACTAGATTTTTCCACAGATCCACCATGGCGAACATATCTCATAATAGGATCTCTTTTATCAAGAATGAGGGAGGTCATCTTCTTAATTCCCATGAAGACATAGAAACTGTGTTAGTTTAGCATTTTCGAGGTATATCAAAGTAAACCATTTCAGACAGAGATCATTTTATCAGGGACTTAACAAGGCATATACCTAGGCTTGTAACAAGAGAGGATAACTTCAATCTTAATAGGCTAGTGATTGAAGAGGAGGTCAGTGAGGTCATCAAAGAAATGCAGAATGGTAAAGCGCAAGGCCCTGATGGTTTCAATGTGGATTTCTTTAAAGCTTGCTAGAACATTATTAAACAATACATTCTGAATGTGGTGGAGGATTACAGAATGAATAGAACCATTTTAAAGGTGCTCAATACTTCTTTCATCTCCTTGATCCCCAAATAGGACAATGCTCAGACTCCAGACAGGTTTAGACCCATAGGTTTGTGCAATGTGGTGTACAATATAATATCCAAGGTTGTTGGCAATATACTCAAACCACTTCTTCCTACTCTAGTTTCTGTGGAGCAATCTGGTTATGTGGAGGGCAGACAAATTCTCAATAACATCATTCAAGCGCATGAGGTGGTGCACTCATTGTCTAGCAATAGGAAGGCTAGCATGATCATGGAATTGGACCTAGCCAAAGCTTACAATAAGTTGAATTGGACCTATATCAAGAAGGTCCTTATAACTTTTGGGTTTGATCATAACTGGGTAAGATGGGTCATGGCCCTGGTAACTTCTTCTAGCTTTTTTCAATTCTGGTTAATGGTTCTCCTTTCAAGACTTTTACTCCTTCAAGAGGCCTCAGGCAGGGAGATCCGCTCTCTCCCTTTCTCTTCATCCTCATGATGGAAGGACTTGGTTGGCCAATCAAGCATGTGAAAGAAGTTGGCAACATCAAGGGTCTCCAACTTTCTGAGACTCGACAGGCTTTGACCCATCAACAATTTGTTGATGATACCATGTTGTAGGGAATCCCCACGGTTAAAGAAGCTCTGGCTATAAACAAATCCTGTGTGACTTTGCCATGGCTACAAGTATGGAAGTTAATCTCTCCATATCTAATATTTTTTTCTTTAATACCAATATTTTGTATTTAGAGAAATATCTCTAGAATTCTGGGCTTTCAAAGGGATTTCCTTCCCTCCAAATACTTGGGAGTTACTCTAACTAATAAACCTTTGCACAAAAGCATTTGGGAGCTGGTGATCAATAAGATGTAGGATAAAATCAGGAAATGGACTATTAGATCTTTAAACTTGGCTAGTCGGTTAGTGCTTACAAAAGTTGTTCTTCAATCTATCCCCATCTTCATGCTATCAGCCCTTCCATCTCCAATAGGATTTTTCCAACAATTTAGAACCATTCAAAGAGACTTTCTTTGGGGTAAGGGGGAGAAAAGAAAGAAATGGACCTTGGTATCCTGGGATAAGCTTTGCAAACCTAAAAACCATGGGGGTCTTGGATTGGATGATCTGGAGGTTCTATGCAAAGTTTTAGGGGCGAAATTATGGTGGCATTGGGTAAAAGATCCAAAGGCTTAGTGGGCTAGTATCTAGAAAGAAAAATATGGCAGCACTTTGCAAGATAATGATCACATAAGGATGACTAGCATCTTAAAAGGCTCACACATCTGGAATAAGGTCTGGGATAATAGAGGCTTAGTACAAAAAATAGCTTCTGGGAAATTAGAGAGAGAGATCTTGCTTTGTTCTGGGAGGATAAATGGCAACAAGAACCTACACTGTTAAGAGAGGATTTTCTGGACCTTAAGAAAGAAACTGATACCAAAGGGTTACTTAGGGTAAAATATTTTTGGGATCAAACCAATAGTGAAGGAAAATGGAGAACCTAGAAGAATATAGATTATAGGGATGATAGCCCCTTGAAAGCCAAAGCTGAGGCACTTCTGAAAATGTTGGACCAAAGGAAAATTTAATGACAGGGGGGCATGACCAACTTGGATGGGGTAACAATAATGAAGGTACCTTCAATCTTAAGGAGGCAAAACGCATACTCCTTGAGCTGGACTCTAATGTTCTGGACAGGGTTTGGCAGAACCTATGGAGGCATCAAGGATGGATGAAGATCAAACTCTTCATGTGGCTAGTTCATCATAAGAAAATTCTGACTTGGGAAAACATTCAGAAGAGGGGTGTTCTGGGTCCTTCCAAATTCCAACTCTGTGAAGCCCAGGAGGAAATAATGGATCACCTTCTCAATAATTGCATTTTCACCTCCAGTTTGTGGGATACTTTTGCTACTATTTTCCAATAGACAAATAGGGACAAAGGAAGCATTATCAACACCCTAAATAACTCGAGACAAAACTTCTCTGATTATGAGCTTCTATGCTTAGCTTGGGCTTTAACGCCAAGCTTCATAATATGGAATGTTTGGAAAGAAAGGAACAACAGAATCTTCAAAAATGAAAAACGTCCCTCCCAACACATTTTTTAGCAGATCTTAAGACAACTCAAGGAGATGGTAGGTACTATTGTGAAAACTTCCCCAAAGAATCCGCCTTCAGAAGCTGAAATGCAAATACTTCTTCAGTTGGGTATGTAGGGGCTCATACCACAAGGCTTGGATAATAAGGCAATTAAACTAGACACTAAGTAGGATTACTGGCATACCCCCTGTAGGGTTTTTTGAAATACAACATTGATAGGGCCTCAAAAGGAAACCCGGGTATTGCTGGCTTTGGAGGGGTGTTAAGGGATGAGAATGGCTGCATACTTTTTATTTTCCATTGCCATTTGGGAAGAGCCACTAATAATATGGTGGAATTAATTGCTCTTGAGCATTGTTTAGAATTCCTGAAGCAGAATAATCTCCAGAATATAATAGTTGAAGTTGATTTTGAGTTAATCATTAACTCGGTCAAGAGAATCAGTTATGGCTTTGAGCTGGAAAAAGTCTCAAAACACTGGAGATTGCTTCAGGTCTTTCACCAGATTCAGCTTCACCTACTGGGCTTATGTATCGTGATTTTTACCCATGTGCTAAGGGCGGAAAATAAATCTATGGACATCCTGGCCAATCAAGGGGTGCTCTACACCAAAAGCAGGGTCGAGCTGAGTTTGCAAGAGATGCCTCAAAATAGATTAAAGGCGATGTCAAGATCAGGAAGATGAGGACAGAATGGTGTTTTGTAATAGAGCCACAGAGACAGGGTCTAGCTGATTTGGTTTATTTTATAAAGTGTTATTTCCATTGTGAGGTCATTTTTGGGTTGTAGGTCACTGTCGACATCCTCAACCCTGAAAAGAACAAACAAAGAAGCCTTTGGAGGATGCTGCTCGACAGATGCGATTTCTTGGATAGACGACTGGACGGAGGAATTTTCATCTTCATTTGGTTTAGTCGCCCGAGGGCTTGGGTTGGTGCAAGGGGCCGAAATCCTGGCTTTCCCGGTAGATGCAATACCTCAGGTTTTCTTTCTGTGGTGGCTATACCGCTCGTGAGGTGGTTTTAGGTTTATCGTAGGCCCTTCAACTTGAAAGTGGTTTTTCGGGGTTGTGAGCGATTCCACTCACAAGTAACACGTGGCCAAAGGACGAGAAGGAATACCGCCCTCATCGCATAGTAATCCATGGTGCTTTTCGCTCGTGTGATATGTTCCACGACCGTTGGATCAAGCACGAAAAATATACGGTCAAGAATAAGCGAGCATGTTGGTGGGTCCAGAATGTTTATCGCATGGTCATTCTCCGTGCTTTCAGGTCTTGCGATATTATCCTCTGCCATTGGATTGGGCGAGGAGATTCGACGATCGTGGAAAAGTATGCAGGTCCGGGAGAGAGTTATCTTTTGTGCTTGTTGTGCGTCATGGTGGGAATCGGTGGATTTCAGGTGGACTACATGCTCGAGGGTTATCCCCCCATTCGGACCCGAAATCCTTTTAGAATGGTCCCTATTTCCTCATCAGGTCCGATTTTAATTTTAAAGTGGATGCATGTTCTTGCCCTGATTTGAGCCTTGTCTATCAGATCTCTGAGGAGGGATCGAACGGTCCCGGCCTTTGTTTGTATTTCATGGGTTTTGTAGTTTGGTTTGTGGGACCTTGGCTAGGCTTTTAAGCCTTTAGCTTGGTGACCTAGGCTTTAAGTGGTTTGATTTTTCTTTGGCCCACAATTCTGTTGCGACTATTGTATTTTATGTAATTTGTTTTCTGATTTAATGAAATAGAAGGTACAACTCTTGCTTTAGCAAAAAAAACTACATTTAAATCTAAAATATTTCCAATTTTTTTTTAAATATTAAGTGTTTTTTTATAACAAATTGTAATTTTATTGGTAAAACACATTTATTCTAAAAACACGTTATTATTCCCTACCACAGCAGGTAATAACGTATTCAAAAGATATTGACGTTGACATTAATTTGAAATTCACCAAAAATTAAATAATCTTATCTAATATTTACCTTCGAAAAAAATTTAATTTATTTTTCTATTTTTTTTAAATATATTTATTTCAATTTTGATTGGTTCACCTCTTATTTTACAATGATTACATTATACCAAAAAATCTATAATTTGTTGTACAATAAAATGTTTTCTTGTACATATTGACATTAAATCACTAATTATAGCATTAAATTTTCCATATTGTTTGGGCTGCTAGGTCAATCCGTTTCACTCTGCAGACTTCCGAACGTAACGGGAAGAATATTGGAACACAAATTTGCAATTTTTCGCCACTATTTTGGAATGCAAATACTACCTACGCTCCACGGGACTCGAACTAGTAACCTCTGCACTACACCATACCCTGACATTTAATGCTTCATGGCAGCCATTATGACACTTTCATAGAACGACCTATGACTCCCACGTTTCGCTTTCACTTGTTGATGTTGCTACTTGGTAGGATTAGCAATCTGTCACTTCAAGAAGCTTCCAACTCTTATGCCGATGCCCAATATGCTTTTACAGTAAGTGGTATGACAACCTTTCCAATAAGATATTTAAATTTTAAAAATATTAATTGAAGTCTTTTAGTGAAAATTAAGTTTTGAATTTTATATTAGATTTTAGTTCATAAATAATGAAATAAAGTCAATAATTTTATCTAAATTTGTTTTAATAAATTTATTTAAATTATAAGAAAAAATTAAAAATAATAAATTATTTAAAAACTTCTAATTTATTGAACTTTAATTCAATAATTTTTTAATATAAAGTAAGTGTTAAAAAATCTATAATGTTTGATCAATATTTGAATAAATATTCAAATATTTATTTTTAAAACTATTTTTTTATTAGAAAACATAAAAATTTATATATTAAAATTAATCAAATATTATATATATATATAAAAACAAAAAGAATATAATATGGTATTAAATAAAAGATAACATTTTCAACCTTATTTCATAAATTATTATTAAAAATATTTCTTTACACTATTTCATAACAGTTTGGAATTTCTCTACCATAACTATAGCAATATTTTTTTTCGGTTTTAAATTATAAAATAATATTTTTGAATATTTATTTTTAATCTTAAAAAAATATAAGGCATTATCATAGATTTTGATTCTGTATAGTTAATTATAGCCCTAATTTTTTTTATAATTTCTCGCTTTTCATTTTTTTCCTTCTGGTTTCAGTTTTCAACATGCACTTACAGAGGCTTTCATTTGGCCAAATCTTCATAGTCTTTTACTTTAATTTAACTAGATTTAAACTAAGCGGTCAATACTCGATACCATCATAAAATTCTCTTCAATTCGACCTTCTTCATGTATTAAAGAAAAAATCTTTATAAAAAACAAGTCATAAATCACATTTTAAAGAATGGTGTGAAAGACAAGACATAACATCACAAAATCACACATTAAAAAAGAATTTTTGTAAGAAACATAGTATGCCTTATTTGTTTCTTACTCTAATTTAAAAATACTTAAAATAAACAAAAATATCTACAAAATAACCCTTGTTCAAATACAATAGTTAGTTCATACATTTCAAAATTCAATAATTGAACGAAGTGGTAAGAAAACACTAACTATGAAGCCTTATTTATATATCTAATCTAAAATAAATTTATTAACTCTTTCATCAACTTCGAGTTTTTATTCAAAACTTTTAAGCCAATATCATAATTCTTATTTGTAAAATGTCTTTTTAAACCCGTTAACATAGTGTTATTATAATAATAAAATTTTAAAATTATTTAAATAGATCTTCCAACATTTTTTTCATTACAAATGCACGTTAAGGTAAACGTAAATTGGATTCTGAATTGTCACAAGATCTCATGGATGTCATTGAATTGTTTAGAGAACTACGTCAAGTACACGATTGGGTGGTAGCCACATCTACAACATGGAGTGTGAGTATGCTCATCGCTTTTCCCTAGGATGGAAAATTGTTCAAATAAATTGAAACCATGTTACTTATTGCTGCACCTTAACTTATTTATAAAAATGTGTTATATGTTTCATTATCAATTTAAAAGATAATGATTTTTTACACTTTCATATATTTGATTTCTATTATACTCAGTGAGAAGGGGAGAAGGGGTTTGCCCGAATAATTTAAATAAGAGGTTTGTGAGATCGGCCTAAGGAGAATTGAATTTATAACGAATCCAAGGAGAATTGAACCTACAACTTAGTGACTATTAGAACGTGGTTTTTATGGACCCAAGGAGACTTAAACCCACAATCTAGTGACGAAGGGTCAAAGGCTTGGCAAGGGAGGATCCAACCACCTAGGCTACCCATTATAGCTATTTCTTTAGATGTTTAATATATTTAAGTATGAATACCAGATGGGGTGTCTTACTAACCATAGATGGGAATGCAATGCCATTATTGTACCAAGCACTTAAAGGTGGGGACATAGCTAAGGAAAATTTTAAGAATGGAAATTTATTTTAAAGTTTAGAAATCTTGGTGAATTTTATTAGCCCCTAATATGCAAACTACAAAATGCTTCACTATATTTTTGTAAAAAGTATTAGTAACTATAAATTTTTGCCATGTTTAAGGTAAAATAATTTGATCCTATACAATTTGGGAGAACCATTTTTAGAAAAAATGGAAATTAATGTTTTTTTTAAGCATGGAAAATTACCCCATTTGCAAATATTAGCCCCCAATATTTTCCCTAGACATAGAAATGTGTCCTTTGCTTGATAATCAAGTCACATGCACCCGTTGCACGACAACGCATGACTTTTAACAACTCTTCGATTGTGAGTGCTACAAGCTTTGATATAGTCTAATTGAGATATTTTAAGTGCCTATTCTTCATATCTTTGCCACAAATGTTGCTTTGTCCTATGTTGCTGATCTACCCAATCGTGGCTAGCATCCTCATGATCCACCATCATTCCAGGTCATGGAAAGTATTCATATTGAAATGTGCTAATACTCAACACAAGCGATAGCCTCACAATCTACAAAAGAGTGATTTGAAGGTTGAATTATGATATGATGCCTTTACTCAACTCAATTCAGACGACTCTAATTATGGTAACTTTGTGGGCCTTCTATTTGTATCTCTCAATTTCTTGGTTTTACTTTGTAGCTCCCTTGGCTCATCAACATGTTCATTGGTATGTCTTACCTTTATTTGGACATTCTTCGACCAACTTCAATGTTTGGGCTTTCTTTCTAGGTTTCTCCCTTTTCGTTTTGCCTACCCACTTTGCTGCGTTAGTCTTCCTTCTTGGTCATTGTTGCATTCCATACTCCTTTCCAACCTATTTTGTGTTGGGATATTGGTCCCTCTACTCTAACCAATGCATTGAGAATTTATATGCATCCCTTTGTTTTTACTTTAGGTGAGCTCCACCTTAGTTGCAATTTTTTATTCATATGTTGGTTCTTATCCACTATTGCCTAGCAAAGAGTTCACAATATACATGGTAGAGTGTATTATAGAGAATAAGGAGGCTAACATTCCCAACAAAGGGCTATGAGCTCTATTCATAGATACAAAGAGCATACTTCTTGGCTGATTCAAGAGGAAATCAAGTAGGTGGAAAGAGAAATTACAGAGGAAAGATGTTGTATAATTGACACTGAGTTGTTAGTTGAGGTTGTTGATTGGGTTCTAGATAGGAGCCACACTCAGGGAAGCTATAGTCAGTATATGTACATGGTGGACATCTATTGGTACTTGAAGCTCTTGTTGGGGAGGGTTTTTCTTAATAGGAATGAGGCAAAGGAAATAATTCTCTTAATATTACATGAGGTGCAACTCACCATAAGCTCTATGGATTGTAGGCTCAGCTATGTGGAGGCACCCTTAGGCACTTTCACTAACCTTGATTGTTATCCTTAACAACAACAAAGAACTTATACTAATAGAAGCCTTCCATAAATCCAAATGATATTCTCTATACAATTCCTTTTTTAAAATTGTCTTTATATGGTTTTGTTTGTCAAATTTATTAATAGTCTTAGTGGAAAAACTTTTCAATTTAAATTTTTAGCCATGTTATTATACTTAAATATTTTTTCCTTAGTAAACCAAAACAAACATTTAATTATTTTGATTATATATATAAACTCATTACTCTTTATTTAACTATTCCTGGGTAACAAAAACATAAATGCCAATAATGGAATTGTAGACCTTTAGCTTTGGACATTTTCTTTTCGTTAAAAAAAATTATATGAAAATATAAAATTGTTTAAAATAAAAACTAATATATATATAAACATAAGTTTTGATTTTATTAAAATTTATAAATTAAAAATAATTATATATATATAAAAACATAAATAATATTATTATTTTTTTATATTAAATTATATAAATAAATAATTAATCAAATAATATTTTTTTTTATTTATTGATAATAATTTTTAATTTAAATTAGTTAATTATAATATTCTCACACATATATAGTTTAACTGAAATTTAATTTAGATTTAAATTTATTAGGAGTCATTTCTGTAAGCAATATGTTCTCTTGAAAATTCTGTGATATATTACAAAATTGTGGGATATAGGGGTGTCATATTGACTCGTTTTAATCTAATAAAAGAAATCTAATCTAATGTAAAACTCTGATTGTGATTGTAGTAATCAATTACGATATTAAATCTTAAATTTATTTAAATATTTGTAAT